>PVJH01005563.1:0-110856 GCA_004026705.1 Nesogale talazaci
TCCTCCACCCCCACCCCCATCCCTTCACTCCTCAACCATTACATTTGTAATCCCTCCCCTGACCATCTCCTGCCTGGACTAACTTTTCCCTTTATCATAGGTGTTCTGTCTTTTCTAGTTTCCAAAAGCAAAAAAACAACCCACATTTTTTTTAGCACATCTGCCAGCTAGTTGTTCTTGCCCGTGTGACTGTGCTAATGGGTGTCAAGGGGCTTAAAAGTTGGTCATTGTAGGAGACGATGGCCATGTGGATAAGCCTTCTAGGGACCCCTGAAGAGGGTTGTAAACCTCACGAATATATCACTAAACTCACTGCCAGGGAGGCAAGAGGACTCACATCCCTGTGAGTTTCTGAGACGATAGCTCTTTACAGAAGCAGAAAACCTCCTCTTTCTCCCAGGAAGCAGCTGGTAGTTTTGCACTGACCACCACATGTAACCCATGCGTCACCAGGGCACTTGCTAAAAGGATAAAGGAGTCTGAGTGGGTCATACGTGGTGCTACAGTGCATGGCTCTGAACCCCCAAGCTTCTGGGAGAAAGATGTGACGCTTTAAAGCAGGGGTCCTCAAACTACGTCCCGCGGGTCACATGTGGCCTGCCGAGGACATTTATTCGGCCTGCCGGGCATTTTTGCTGCCCCTGCTGCCCTGCTTTGCAGCCGACTCATCCTGGGTCTGCAGTGAATTTGTTCATTGTTTGTTTGTTTTAACTATAGTCCAGCCCTCCAACAGTTTGAAGGACAGTGAACGGACGCCCTGCTTAAAAAGTTTGAGGACGCCTGCTTTAAAGTCTCGGACACCCAAAGAGGTCTTTCCTCTCCATCCTGTGGGTCCCTATGGATTGGAATTGACTTGGTGACAGACTACTAGAAGGAGAGAGAGGCATCAAAGGTAGTTTGAAGAATGCCAATTGCATCATATAAGTGGGTTTCAAGTTCTTCAGAAGGAGTTGCTTAGTGGTTGTGAACCGGGCTGCTCCGGTAAGGTCCGTGATTCAAAACTCCCGGCCGCTCCTTGAGAGAAAGATGAGGCATTTTATTCCCGCAAAAAACTAGTCTCCGAAATTGATGAGGGGAGTTTTCACCTGCCCACGAGGTTGTCTGTGAGTCAGAATAGCTTCAACGACAGGGAGTTTGATGGGCTTGGGGTGGGGGTTTGTCTTATTGCTTTTGTTGTCGCCGTTTGGGACCTGGGTTTCCCCATGAGAAGCAGGGGAAATGGTCTTCGTGTTACATTAAGAAGGAAAAAACAGCATGAGCCCTGCTTTTGCCTCGTTGGACATATTATTCATATGGTGAGCGCAGTCCTTTAGCACTGTTATAAAATTCTTCCTTTGGGTTCAGTCTTGTTCCAGTTGCTTGTCTTGGTGGGAGCCATCTTCCTCTTTATTTATAGTCATTTGACTTGGGTCATTCTGGGGACTTTACATGGTAGGAAATACCACAGGCACAATATTACAGCCCTGGCATCCACTGCACCCTGCGGAGACACCCCGTGGGGGACCCCCAGGAGTCCAGCAGTCATGTGCATGAAGCAGTTTTGCTAATTAACCATGATGGTGGTGGAGGGGGGAGGGAAGGGGATGTTTCCTCTAACTGTTCCCTAGCCAGAATCGCTTGGGGCTAAAGAAACGTAAGCAACATGCCCATGATACAGTTAGACCGCTCTATAGCAGCCGAAATTTAAAGAGAAAGGAAAGAAAAAGTTAACTTACAACATGGAATTCAGTTGATGGAGTCAACAGGGAACTCTCTACCACAGTTGAGGCTGTGATGGTGGATTGTAGAGGGAAGGTCAGAAGTCACCAGGAAGAATAAAACCCCCACAAGTTGAGATCTCAGCATTTCCATTTTGTTCTGTTCCTCACACAGATGAGTTCATGAGAGTCCGCTTTCTAGTCATCCTTGGCCGATGGCAGAGCCTAAAAGACCAACGTCTCTTTCTGTGTTGTTATTGATTGGCTTCAATGTGAAACCTATGAAGGTTCTGTTAACTGTCTTGTTGGAAGTATATCTGTGTGTGGGGAGGCTGTCTTTTCTTTAATGGTTGTCTTTCTGGCTTGTGTTTATCTCCTTATTGCTCGGTGGACATTCCCAAACCAAGTAGTAAGCTGTCCAGGTCTTACCAAGACAGATAGTGGTACCTCTAAAGATGATTCTGCACGTCACATTTACCCCCTGTGTGCAGTCTTAGAACCCAATTTAGCACTTAGAAAAATGATATGAGGTCACAGCTTAACCGGCTGCTTTTTCTTTGAGAGGTGGGTGTGCTACCAAGTGGTGTAGCTGAGATCAAACTATGGTATTCTGTTTCAGTGATGCAGACTCTTCCCCCTACTCTTTGTTGTATACATCCTTCACAGATCATTTTAGTTAACGGTGAGGGTAGGAGATTAGTCAAAGCTTAGCTAGGAGCCTATCAGAGAACATTTTCAAAAACTCTTTGGATTTGAGAGTATAACCAGTGACCTCCAAGTGGCTCCTACTTCATAGCGTTCTGATTTTGCCACAGTATGCTCATATGCCTTTGTACCGGGGTTCAGAAAGAGCCGAAAGGGGAAAACAATGGGTCCCTCTCTGCTTGGCGTGGATCGTGTGGCCCTTGGATGAAAATAAACTTAGGGTACTCAAACAAGGGACCATCCAGCTCAGTAGCACCAAAGCCCACGTGGAAAAAGCACACTATCCTATGTGACCATGAGGTGTCAAAGGGATCAGGTATTGGGCACCAAAGAACTAAAAATTATATCATTGTGAATAAAGGGGAGTGCAGATCAGGGGACCCAAAACCCATCTGTAGGTGGCAGCACATCCCCTTACAGAAGGGTCGTGGGAAGGAGATGAGCCAATCAGGGGTTAGTGTGGCAATGATGGAACATGCAACTTTACTCTAGAAACATGGGGAATCCAGGACCACTGGTGAGAGTGGTGATACTGGGAGGGTGAGGGCTGAGCCCCAGTGGTGTAGTGGTTGTGCGTGGGACTGCGGCCCACTGGGTTGGAGGTTCAAATCCAGCAGCAAGGCTGAGCCTCCTATTCCCACCACCAGAGGCCAGTGATGCCCAAAAAACAAAAAGACCAATACTGGGAGGGTGAGGGGAAGGTGGTGTAGAAAGAGGGAACTGATTAAAAGGTTCTACATGTAACCTCCTCCCTGGGGTATAGACAATATGGAAGTGGGTGAAGGGAGACATTGGACAATGTAAGAAATATCAAAGTAATAATAATTTATAAATTATCAAGGGTCCAGGGAAGGGAGAGAGCAGGGAGGGAGGGGGAAAGTGAGGACCTGATACCAAGAGCTTAAGTTGAAAGCAAATATTTTAAGAATGATGAGCACAGCAAATGTACAAATGTGCTTGGCATACAATGGATGGATGGACTGTGAGAAGAGTTATATGAATCTCCAATAAAATGATATTTTAAAAACAAACAAAAAACTTAGGGCACTTACCTAGTTAACCACTTAGACTGGTCTTGGTGGACATGCATGCATCCATTTCTCCAGCTTTGTCTGTCAGCTGTCATATAGACTAGATGCATCGCTATTCACATGACCAAGCCTCTCTTCTTGGAACGAAGAGACCGTCCTGTGAAAAATTAAGCGGCGGGGAAGCAGTCACACAGGTAGAGCATCCCTGGGTTTACCATAGGGGAAGTTCTCTTTCCATTACTACTGCGCTGGTGTGAAGCACACCTGCATTTAATATTCAAGTTAATGGGTTCTTAGGCCGCCCAGGTTTCCAAAGACTGTTCTGCTGAAATCAAACATCTAAGAGTCAGCATGTGCAGCAGTAGGGGGAAGAATATAAATTTCCAGGCATATTCAAATGGCCTTGCTTTGGAATCATACCAAGAGGAAGAAGTTGTCCGTGCTTGTGCCAGGTAATTAGAAGATATCTTGTAATATTAATGGAGATCAGCACTATTAGGCTATCATCGCTCCTGCCAGGATGACTGTGCCATTTAGCCTGTAAAAGGAAAGCCCTGAAACCCTGAGCTAGCACTCCTTCACTTGTAAAAGCCAGGGTGGGGTGGGAGGCAGGAGCCAGGGATGAAAGCAAACCAACCCAAAGTCAACCAACAGGTCATAAACCACGTGCCCCTCCCTCCGCCTCACTTAGCAACTCTCTCCTTACCTGATGAATCGCATTTACAGCCTTCCTAAGCATCCACTCTCCGAGGATTTCTCAATTAGCAAAGTATGCCTGCTGTTCATGAATGCTGGGTTGCGGGGTGAGAGTGTAGCTGCCTGGGGTGGTTAAGTGTCAGCCTGGCAGGGCCATGATCCTCAGTGGTTGGGCGCTTAAGTCATGATGCAGTTTGCCAGTTATATAATGGTCTGATTACATAACTCCGCTCTGTGATCTGATGTCGTCATCCTCTGTTTTCCTATAGTCCCAGTTTTAGCCTAACGATAGGGTCTTTGGAACCTCACTGGGTTGATATGTTAGCACTGAATGTATTTGCTTCCTTTTCTACCTTGTTACTGTCACTGAGAGCAACAACCGACTCGTAATGATTGAGTGCCTCTGTTGTCCCAGCTCCTTCGATGTGGAGAGAGATGTTGGGTCAGTCAAGGAGACAGTCTCCACCACCACATCCTAGGAACCTGGTCCATGTCTACTTTCTCAAAGGACAATGATCATTCCAAACCTCTTGTTTGAGAACGATCCCAGAAGAACTAGATGGTCTCTGTTTTGATCAAAGGGTCTATGGAAGACCCTTGATAAAAAGGGAAGACAGGGCAGCATGCTAAATCCACAGAGTCCACTCCTTCGGGAATCATGGGGTCTGGGCGAAACCTCAAAACCTTTGCCCTGCAATGACCCTCAAACCAGAATCCAATAATTCCCTGGGAAGGTCTTCTTGAACCCAAATCATAGTTTACGAAGCCTCAGACTGTGCTCTCTGGTTGGAGAGAGTAAAGTTCTGGGGTGAAGTTCATGTGGGGGTGTGGATGGTTACAGAAAGAGGTTGACTAGACACAGCTTGAGGAACTTCTACCCCTGTAAGCTTTACAATCTCAGAAACTCACAGGGGCAGTTCCACTTTATCCTGGGGGGGGGGTCACCATGAGACAGGATTGATGCGACAACAGCAGTTAGTTATTATCCCAATCAGCAGATGCGGAAACAAGTCGTGACTATTTCTGAAATCAGGTGCCCAACAAGTGAGGGGTGCAGATGGTGGGGGAAGGCCTGTACCATGAATCTGAAACGTGTCTTAGCTTTCTTAAGGATGGCGTGTGCTTGCAACTGCAGCATCATCTAAACATGAGCTGTGTACCCTACAAAACCAAACATCCTGCCATGGGGGTCAATGACGACTCAAAATGACCATATGAGACAGGGTAGAACTGCCTCTGTGAGTGGCCAAGACTATAACTTTTGACGAACATAGAAATCCTGGTCTTTCTCCCTTGAAGTGGCTCATGGTTTTGAACTGCTGACCTTTCTATTAGCAGCCCAAGGCATGATCGCTCCACCAGCAAGGATCCTGCCATTGGGGAATGCTCCCATTTGCTTGCTCGTGGACTTGGGTATTCTGTTTCCTGTATTAAGTGTTTACCTCAAAATCTCTTTCCTTCTATCAGTAAGAAAGGACAGGTACCTTGGAGAAGCTTGAAGCAAGCCAAAGTGTTCCAGAAATGGGCGGCATTAAGCCAAGAGCTGACAAGCTTGCTGAGCACTGGGGTGACCCAATGAAGAGAAGGGTCCCAGTCAGTTTGTTTCACGGATGATGCAGAGCTCATCACTGCCCTGGCCAGTGTCTCCAAGTGACCTTACCCATTATAATTAGGGGATAATGAGGCAAGATAACAAAGCACAGGGTAAATGAGGAACCCCGACACATGGATAGTGATTTAATCTACTCGCCCTTTTGGTCAAGTCTTCCCTTTACTTCATTGACCGATCATGGGGCAGTGTGCATATGCGTGGGGCTGGTTCCTTGCCCTACTTCCTGCTGATTAGGGTTCAAGGTACCCGCTGGGTTGGAGTTGAATTCAACGCATAACAATCCCATAGACCAGAAGAGAATGGCCCCGTTGGGTTTCTGAGACTTTCAGTCTTCATGGGAGCAGACAGTCTCATTTTTCTCCCGAGGAACGATTGGTAGGTTCCAGCTGCTGGCCTTGTGGTTGGCAACTAACTCAATGTGTAACCTGCCATTCCACCAGAGCTCCTTAGGGGCTCACAATAGAGTATGCTAGAGAGGATAATAACAGAATAATGGACATATGCTCAATAGCGTTCACAATGTTTGCAGGACAACATCTTGACAGCCCCAGTGTCTAAAGACTGCAGCATGTCGGTACCCAAACACAATCATGAGAACTGCGACTCCTTCTGTCCAAAGCTCTGGCTCTGCCATCTCTGCCCTTGCCACTCTCTCCCAGACCCAGAGTTTCTGTAAAACCCTACAATAGCGTCAGTGGGTTTTCATATGAAGATCATGGCTGCATATTGCCCGGTCGATTGCATTTTGCCTATGTGGGTATTTGAAAGGAGCAAGAAATACAGTGTAGTGAGGTGTATGTGCGGTTGGGTGGGTGACCTCTAGTGTCCTTCAAACAAATCAATATTACAGCTGTCTTCTTCCATCCAGGTGGTCTCATCTCACCTCCTCGCAGCTGTTTGACATGCCGTCATTGCTGGACCCAGCTGTCAGTCCATACATTTCCTCATAGCTTCATCTGTGCCGGACTGGATTCTGGCAATGGGGACGGGGGCTGGGGGGGGGGTGGGGGTGAGATGGGGACTGTTTGACTCATAGCCTGTCAGGGCCTGAGTTCCAGTGACCCTCATGGAGAGGCTTGGCTCTGAGAAGACAGTGGTCCTGAGTCCATCACTCCAGGAAACGGGTGGGGCCTGGCCTTGCTGCCTGTGCCCCTCTTCTCTTTACTGATTGATGCCCTTTGCTTCTGTTTGTTGTGAGGTGGACCATTGGGGGGTTTTGTTGTTGTTGTTTTTTAATGTTATAACCAAGAATAAGAGTTTTTTTTATAATGTTTACAAAATAGGCGCCAGTGTGTAATCTCAAGGCCAATACCTTTGTTCAGAGTGAAGAAAGCCAGCACATCTCCCATGGCCCTGACATTCCTGTGCCACAAACCTGTATAACCCTTTAAAAAGAAAAGACCCGCACTTAGTTGCTGCAAAATCTAAACAGTAGACCGTGCCCCTGACATAGCCAGTCCACCCTTTCCAAAAGCACCAACCCAGCAGGTTTCTGAAGCATGGGGTGAAAGAGGAACAGGGCATATTAGCCTCAGGGTAGGGGATTTCAGAGACTGTGCGCTTGGGTGGTCTGACTACAGATTGTGTGCCTTTGATGCTGCCAAGCCTGAGCAGCAGCTGGCCCAAGGATGTCAACTTGGAAGCCAATAGCACAGATGTCAGTTTCTGCAACAACGGGGCTTTTCATGCCTTGTCACATAGGCCTGTATCACAGGGCTTTGCGCTGAGCAGTTCAGAGTGGCCAACTCTGTCATTATATCTTGATTTGCAGTTTAGCCGCTTCACAGGTTTCTTCATATGTTTTTGCTAGAGAGCTGTAGGTGATGCCGTCTGGTCCCCCGGGAAAATAATGGCAACAGATAACCTGAAGTTGTTTTAATGGTGCCTGTGTTAGTCCGGGTAGACTAGAGGAACAAATTTATAGACTAGCATGTGGATTTAAGGGTACAGTTTATATATAAGAGGAATAGGATATTAAGAAAGCATCCCAACCCAGTCCAGTTCAAAGTCATAAATCCGATATTAGCCCATATGCCCAATACCACTCTATAACATCTACTTCTGACTCACGAAGTAACAGATCAGTAGGTGCAGAGTCCCGGCACCAGCAGGAGTCTACCCATGGCTCCTCATTTCCAGGACTCAGGGTCTGTCAACAGCATCTAGTGCTGGTAGAAGGAACTCAGTGCTGGCAGGGGTCTCCATGGGGCTTCTCCAGCTTCAGAGGTCTGGTTTCATCAGGGAAAAGCTGTGTGGTCTCTCCTGCGGCTCCTTCAGCTCCTCAGATGCTGCCATCTTGTCTTGTCCATGATTCATCGTCTCTGAGACTAACTCCCAACAACTGGGGAGATAGCTTCTCATCTCCATCAGGGAAACATTGCGAGATTTCCCAGAAGTCTCAGGAGAAAGCCATGCCCCCACGGAGGCCTCATTGCCTACTCAAATGCTATCTCCAGATAAACAGCCTAGACTCCATCTCTACATCTCAGTCATTAAATTAACATAAGCACATGACCGCCAAAGTGCCTTGTGAAACCAACAGTTCTCACAGCAGGAGAGACGTAGGACATGATCAGTGGCTCAGGTGCCAACTCTTCATGTAGCGGTGTGGTCTCAGCCATTGAGTGCACTGAGCCTCCATTGTTTCTCCTTTTGTACAAATGGAACCAGCAGTACCCTCCTCACAGTGATTTTGAGAAGACTCATTGAGTTTATTGTAGATTCTAATTTTTTAAATAATAACAGCTATAATGTCGCTTCTTTACTTTCTTGAAGACCCAAAATCATCTTTGTTTAAAATCTGTTGATTCTCTCTTAATCATCAACCAGAAAGCCTAAACTTTCATAGCCATCGAATGAAGTCCATCTCATAGTGACCCTTTAGGACAAGGTAGAACTGGCGGCCCCTGTGGGTTTCTGAGACTTTAATCCTCATTATAGGAGTTAAAAGCCTCCTCTTCCTCCCTCAGAGCAGCTGGTGGTTTTGAACTGCTGACCTTGAAGTGGGTGGCCAAAGGAGTAGCCCATGGAGGAGAAACAACCCTATCTCTTCCAGAATTTCTTAGACAATGCATGTGTTTAAGATGGGACCTCCCAATCCTGACAAAGAGGATCCTGCTCTGGAGTCCATGACTATAAGTTTGCTCAGTGAAATGTAAGTGTTAGTTGTCCTGTTATGCCCTGTTATGTCTTATAAAGGAAGCCTGTAGGTGGCCGTGGCTGGATAATTGGGGAGCTTACCTCGGATCTAGAAGGTGAGATGAGCATGGCAGTCACTACAAGAAAAAGGATTCAGCAGTCTCACTTGAAATGAGCTTGTTACTCTGCCAGGCCAACATGCTCGTTACCTGAGGTGCTTTCAAACCTACCCACTGACCTTCTTCGTGCAAAGATGGGGAGCAGTCCTCCTGGTGGGTGCATGCCACACTGCAGTGAGCCCAGCAATGGAAGGAGGGCCTCCCTGAGAGTGCTGCACTGGTGTGGCCCAAGGGGAGAGTTGACCAGGCAGATGGGGTTCTGATTTGGGATGTAAATGGCATGGAAGGGAGTCAACTGACAAAGGGGACTTCCTGCATTGGTCATGTTCTTCTATGAGCTCAAGAGCTCTGGCCCACAGGCAAAATACCAGTAAGGCTGGAGCCCTGGAAGAACAGAATCCAGTGGGTGTTCATGGCAACCGCACAAAGTCAGTACATTCACAGAGAGGAGGGGAAGGCAGCCTAGGGATGAGGATGTTATCAACCCCGTGGGGTTTCTTCAGCCCTGAGTTTCCATCGCTGATGGGGCCCCAATGCTCTGGCCAAACATCTGGCTCATGCCTGACTGCACTGCTTGCTCCAAACCCATGGTCCTTGAACTTAGCTGACAGACCTATTAAGGGGGCAGAATCCAGAACCCTGGGCCTGGTCCACAAGTAGAGGCTCACACCTCGTGAGATGCAACAGAAGGGAATAATTTGACTTTTGACAGGTCTGGGGAGAAATGACTGCCCATCAGGGAGGTAAAAATGCAGGCAGATGTGCTGAGCATCATGGCCCACCCTTGCTCTGTGCCAGGCACCGTGCTACAGCCAGTGCCTGCAGTTTGCTGTTCCAACCCACCTGCTGTCTTCCCGGGAGCGTCCTTAGACTCCAGGTGCAGGCCCAGAGGCGGCAAGAGGTGACATCCCCCGCCCCAGCCGGCACATCGCCTAAGCAGAACGGTGACAGATGGACCAACCATCTGATGTCAGCGTCGACATACAGGGCTGTTAGAAAGAGTGTTGATTTTTGCAAGAAGTTCCGAGCACTGTCCTTTTACTGTAGAGAAAAAAAAAGGAAGTTCCTGCAGAGGGCACTCTTCATAGACAAGCCACCCCCACTGGATTTCCAACACTCCTCAGCCATCCTGTGCCAGCCCCTGTGCTGGGGGAGAAAGTGCAGTCACTCACATCACAGGCTTCCAGGGCTCTTTAAATCCTTCACCCAACTGATAGAATTCACTTGAATAACCCTTTCCTACTGTGTGTCCTACGTAGTCTCACAATCCATACCCCTTCTTCCTTTTCTGTGAAGACTATGGTACAGCATAATGAACCACTGTAGGCCCCCTCCTGCCTGATTTGAATATTCAAAGCACTTTTCCTTTGTCAGAGATTTACCAAAATCCATGCTCCTGCTTAAAAAAAAAAAAGGATGGTAAAGAGATCAGAGGTTGAACTTGGAAAGAATATGTATGGAATAACTTGACCTGAAGGCTCTCTCCAGTGTCCCCCCCTCCAAAATGCATTTCAGGGACCCTTTGAATGAACCATGGCCCACTTTACAGGCAGTGGCCACGGAAGACAAGCAAGAATGGATGCATTTGAAGATGCCATGAAATGTCCCCCTAAATCTGCTCTGAAGAAGTGCAGCCAGACTGTTCCTTAGAAGGAAGAGTGGTGAGATGTTTTCTCACTTCCTTTGGCCATGTGATCACAGGGCCAGCAGAGGTCAACCCCTGGAGGACACCAGGTGCTGGTGACGTAGAAGGTTAGTGAAAAAGAGGGCGACTCAGCAACGGACTTAGACATGGCTGTGGTAGTGAGGAAGGGCAGAGCGGCACAGTGGTGATTCGGTTGAAAGGGTTCCCTGTGAGTTGGGACTCAGTCAGTGACACTTACACACCCAGCCATAACTCTGGGGCTCCTGAAGGGACCGTTAGTCATATTCAACAGTCGACCATTTCAGGAGGTAGCATAAGAGCCCCAGAACCAATGGTACTGAAGGAAGAAGTTCAAACTGCACTGAATGCATTAAGTCCAAAACAAGGCTCCCGGAACTGACAGGAAACCCATTGCAATGTCTCAGAAAGCTGAAGAAGCACAGGAAGCACTCACTCGTCTATGCCAGGAAATGTGGAAGACAGCTACTTGGCTCGCTAATTGGAAGAGATCCATATTTGTGTTGGTTCCAAAGAAAAGTGACCTGTAGAATGCTCCAATTATAGAATGATCTTATCGATATCGCACACAAGTCAAATTTTGCTGAAGATCATCCAGCAATACATGGACAGGGAACTGTCAGAAGTTCAGGATTCAGACAGGATGTGGAGCACGGGCTATTATTGCTGATGTCCGATGGGGCTTGCCTGAAAGCAGAAAATATCAGAAAGATGTTTACTTGTATTTCATTGACTAGGCAAAGGCATTAGAGAATAAGCTGTGGGTCACCTGGAGGAGAATGAGAATTCTGAAACAGTTCATTGTTCTCATTTGGAATTTGTATGTGGATCGAGAGGCAGTTGTGCGGACAGAACAAGGAAGTTCTGCAGGGTTTAAAATCAGGAAAGGTATGTTTCAAAGTATCCTCTCACTGTAGTTGTTAAATCTATATGCTGAGCCAATCATCAAAGAAGCTGGATTATATCAAGTAGAGAATGGTATCAGGGTGAGAAGACTTATTGGCAAGCTGCAATATGACACAAACTTGCTTGCTGAGTGAGGAGAAATCGAAACACTTGCTGATGAAGATCAAGGACTGTTGCCTTCAGTGTGAATGACAACTCAATGTACAGAAGACCAAAATCTTCACAACTGGAGCAGTAGGCACCATCATAATAAATGAAGGGAGGATTGAAGGTGTCAAAGATTTTGTCTTACTATGATCCATAAGCAGTGGTCCTGGAAGGAGCAGTCAAGAGACCCAAAGACACATTGCATGAGGTAACTCTGTGGCACAAGACCTCTTTAGAGCCTTGTAGAGCAAGGATGTTACTTTGAGGACTCAGGGGTGACTGACCCAAGCTAAGGTAATCTCTACTGCATCATACATGTGTGAAAGTTGGCCTCTGAATAAGGAAAGCTATATAAGAAGCAATGTGTTTGAACTGTGGTGCTGGGGAACTATGTTGAGAGCACCATGGACTGCTAAAAGGCAAACTGAGGGGTATTGGAAGAAGTAGGGGTAGAATACTACATAGAGATAGGGAGGGTAAGACTTGGTCTTTCATACTTGAACATATTTTCAGGAGGGACTTTAACATATCGTCCCTGGGGGAAGGACAGCATGTTTGGGATAGTGGAGGGGCAGCCCCAAAACAGGAAGGCCCTCGAGGCGATGTATTGCCACAGTGGATACATGTGCGGGTTCAGGCACAGGAACAATTGTGAGGAAACCGCAGGACGGTGCCGTGTTTTGTTTTGTTGTGTAAAGGGTGACTGTGAGTCAGAGCCGATGCAATGGCTTGTAACAAACTACACCACAACAGGAGAGTCGCAGTGGAGGAGCCCTGGTGGCAGAGGGGTTGCATGTTAGCCTGCTAACTGCAAGACCAGCCAATCAAGACCACCAGCTGCTCATCAGCAGAAAGACGAGGCTTTCTCCGCCAGTCAGGGCTTAGCCTTGGAAGCCCACAGGAGCTGTTCTGCCCTGTCTTAGGGGGTCGCCATGACGCTCTCATGGACTTGTTCTCTTGTTGTTGTTGAGGACAATCACCCGCGGTCTGAGCAAAGGGAGTGTATATCGTTGAGTGTGCGTGATTCGGGGCCTGTGAGTGGTGCCGCGTTGAGGTCTTTGACACGTTTGCTGTCTCTCCCATCACACGTCAGTCAAAAGTTTCAACCTCAAAGATAACGCTAACCATCTCTTTTGGGAAACAGGAAGGCCTGGTTTGACCCCGTAGATGACTTGGAATGACTTATGGAGCCCCCAGCGAAATGTCAAATGTAATTAAATGTCACTGTGGTGTCTTGCCTTAAGAAAAAAGTGGCTGGTTTTCAGCTGAGGCTGAAAGCTAGTTGGGTGAACTGTTGTGTCTTTTTGCCATATTAGATAAGAGGCATGATCCCTGACAGCCCTGATATTGCTCCTGGGGGACAGTGAGGCGTTACACATTTCAGGAAAGACCAGGGTTTTTTCAGCCAACAACGGACTAAGTCTTCTAAGTCTTGACGTGTCCACCCATGAGTACACCTGAAGGTGGCAGACATGTCATCTTAAAGCCTGTGTGACATTAAAAATAATAATAATAATAATAATCTTGGTGGGGAGGGAAGGAAGTAGATTCTTCTCCCAGAGGTCCTTTGCCAAGATGCTTTAAATCACAGAAGAGGAAGGATTCAGTGGGATGTCATTATTAACATTAAGGGCCCCTAATTAAAGAAAGCATCCATCCCAAGGTCTGGTCTCTTTGGAGATAGGAAGGGGGAACCTTTGATGCAATGACACCTGCCCTTGGAATTCAGACGCCTTCCCAATCCCTAATCCCCACTCAGAACGGGGCAGAGGAGACCTTTGAGTATGAATTCTATGTTTTTGGAAGGGTGGAAGAGGACTGGGGTATTTTCAGGTCTGTGTCCTTGGATACCACCAGCTTCCTGTCTCTCCAAGACCTGGTGAGTTTCTGGAATGGACCTTTTTCTGATCATGTCCTTGGTTTCCTTCCCCATTCAGGTGTGTTCCCTGAGCCCTCTGCTTCTGCCATCTTTCACAGAGGAAGCAGCGTAGCTCACCTGCCTATTAACCACCACCACACATGCAGATCCCCGATGCTCAGCATCCCCACTGACAAGAATAACGAATTGCCTGTTACTGCCATTATCTGGGAGAAAGAGAGAGAGGGAAAAAATAGAGACTCCTCCATTGGATTAAAGGAACTGGCTGTGTCCTTAAGACATGCAGTTATTAGGTGGTAATGAAGGTGGGGCAGCTGCAAGGAAGACTGTCCCTTTCCTCAGAGGGGCTGGTCCATGGAGAAGAGACATGGAGAGTGAAGAAGAGTTCTGATCTTTTTTTGGGGGGTGGGAGGTGGGGCAGAGGGTTAGTATCAGAGCCTATTAGTTAGGAACAACGAAACCGAGACAGCTCTGGAGCTCCACCGAGTGTGTGTGGTGTTTAGACTGGCTGTGTCCCAAGATGACATGCCACAGAAGAGCTGGCGCAGTGGAAAAATTGGGCTGGGGGAAACCATCTGGGCTTCACCCGGCTCCCCGTGTGGAAGGATGGAGGCTGCATCTGCTGGTTCTTGCCTCTTCCCTTGTAGCAGAGGAGCCAGACTGAAGAAGATGGAGGAGAGTCAATGGACTGTCGACATTTTTTGAATGTTGTTCTGTCTAGAGAGCGTGAGATGCTGACTCCTAGGGACCACACTTGACCGCAGAATGAAATGTCCCCCGGTCCTGCACATTCCTCAGGCTGTTTGTGTAGGCTTCCCACCCTGGCTTGTAAGAAGCATCTGGCTCTCCTGCCTTCCAGACCAATCTGTGTGTTCTTGGGGCAGTCCGTGGTCCTCCGAGCCCTCTTCACCAGCACCATCATGCAAGACATATGGTCTAATAAAATAAAGCACAGTGATTTTTCCCCCCTCATATTCTGCCACCTATGGGTTTGGTTATTAGTTTAGATATTCTGAGCATCTCGTCAGCAAGACAATTACTTCCAGACCCTTCCTTGGCTGACAGCCGTCACAGCTGGCTCCTTGACGTAGTAGCTGTGCCCGTCAACTAGCTGTCACCACGGAGTTTGTCGTCGGCACCTGCCGGCGAGTTGGCTCCCAACTTCATGCAAAGCGGAAGCAAACGGTGCCCAGTGCCGTCCCGTCTTCAAGACGGGTGGCATATTGAAACATTTCAATGTTAGAGTTTCCACCGGCTGACTTTCACGTGTCGGTCAGACCTCTCTTCCTCTTTCCGTTGAGTCTGGAAGCTCCACTTAAGCCTGCTTAACATCCTAGCCAGGGCTTAGTCACCCTGGACAGAAGAGTAGGGGGGCAGTACCTGAAGTACAGTGACCAGAGCAGAGTCCAGGCGTCCTGTCGGCCCGGTGAGAATACCGTCTACATTGTTCTGAGTTTGTGTTTACCTTGCTTCGGTGGAGTCCCCGTTTTCCTTACTCATAAGGAGCACAGTTGTGATGGTCTCGCTAACTATGTCACATTGGCTGTCCTTACTGGCATCGTGGTTACTCATTGGGCTGCTAACGGCAAGGTCAGCAGTTGGGAACCACCAGCAGCTCCGTGAGGGAAAGCGTGGCAGCCTTGGAAACTCAGGGGGGCAGGTCTGGCCTGCACTGTATGTAGTTTAGTTTCAGAAGGCTTATGAGAATCTTTGTGGGATGAGTCTTAGAGGTCATCTCAGGGCAATGCCCTGCCCCTTTTCTATATCCTACTCCTTCTATGGCTCTAGCACAGTGGTTCCCAACCTTCCTCATGCCACGACCCTTTCATACAGTTCCTCGTGTTGTTGTGATCCCCCAACCACAGCATGCTTTGCTACTTCATCACTGTCATTGGCTACTGTTATGAATCAGGCAAGCCTGTGAAAGGGTTGTTCGACCCTGAAAGAGATGGCAACCTGCAGATCGAAAACAGCTGCAGATGATTAGAGACCGATTGTGGGTCTTAGAAGGCCTCTTCGACACTCTTTTTGACCTCAAGCGCTGCGCAAGGAACCCCAAGACATGGAACAGAAGCACTCACCATGTGATCAGGCCCTGCTCATGAAACCTCGGCCCTAATCTTTGTCAGGATGCACCCATATTTCCTTGATTCTTGCTGCTCGTAGTTTCCTGCTCTTCTGATGTTTCTGACGCAGTCCCTCAAAGCTGAGTACCATTTTCTTAGATGTCTTTGCTTGTGGAGGAGCGTGGGAGCGATCATCTCTTTCTTTATTTTTATGAGTCATTCTAGGTCCTCCTAGCTCTTATAACAATCCATGCATCAATCGTATCAAGCACATTCGTACTTCTGTTACCATCATCATTTGCGATTGTCTCCATACCACCATCTTCCCAGAACCCCCCAAACAAATTAACTTCTGACATATGCCCATAACACGTACATCCAGAACATTCACTGAGAATGTTTCAGAAGGCAGGTGGGGAAGGAAGAGGCGTGGAGATGGTCACCGACCATTCCTTCAAGGGGCTCCTGTTTTGGTGAGTGGGGCAGTTGGGCGGCTAACCGGAAGGTCGGAAGTTTGCGCCGACCAATCTCTACTAATGTGGAGAAAGAGGTGGCAGGTTGCTTCCATAAAGAGTTTTTGCCTTGCAACCCCCATGGGAAGTTCTGTTATCTACTGGTGCAAGATGAATTGGAATCAACTCCATGGCTGTTGGTTTTGGGGAGGGTGATGCAGAAACATTGGGAGAAGAGCTACTTACCTGAGACTGAGTAAGCAAGATTCCCAGTCCAATCACAACCTCAGCCACTAAAGTCATCTCATTCAGCACTTCTGTGATAAAGGCTGCATCTGTGTACATGACCACATGTACGTCGTATCATAATCTCACCAGGTGGTTGTGTTGCACTGGGTAGACTAGATGCGTTGGCTAGAGAAATGAATCCAAAGACACTCATGTATGTATAGGAGATAACTTTACCTTAAGAAGTATCTGTGCATCAATAAAGCATCTCGGCTCAGTCCAGATTGAGACGGGAGGTTTGATCTTAGCCCATGGCTCCCTCTTCAGACTCGTGCAGCACATGCAATGACGCCGAATGCAGAAAGGTCACCAGTTGGTGGGTGGAAAGTTCTGGGGATCCCATGATGGTGGATGCATCGCCAGGCCTCTGGCTGTCATCAGTGTAGCCACTGTGACTCTTCCACAAGAAGATCCGGCAGAGAGCATGTGTGTCCCACCTCTAAGAAGTCCCAGAGTCCTCAGAAGGCCACACCCATCAGGAGGCAGCATTTGCTGTGACCTGATTGATAGGCTAAACCCCATCCCTTTGCTCTTATTTATCGAGTTGACCTGATAAATGGGTGTCCCGCCATTTGACCGTTTTAAACTCGGGAAGTAGAGGCTAAAGTAAATTCAGTACTCAGCTCATTAGTGTGGTTTTCAACTCACCACTTGGTTTATCAAGGAAGACTTCTTGAAGGAGGTGTAAAAGAATAAGCAACACCTTGCACTGGATGTGGACTGGAATTGGAAATGCATAGGATATTCGAGTCAGAAGAGTCATTGTGAAAAGACTGTCTGTTCTAAGTCCCTAAGGTGCTGAGTGGAAGACAGGATGTATAGTTAATTAATGGGCACCCGAGCTGCCCTCCTAACACTACTCTTTCTATGATGTTAACCCCAACCCTCTATGCATACTAGCTCAGGATACATCTGGATTTTTCATGACTACTACTTTTTTTAAATAAATCATTTTATTGGGGCTCATACAACTCCCATCATGATCAATACATGCATCAATCGTCTGCAGACCACATTTGCACACTTGTTGCCATCATCACTCTCAAAACATCCTCCCTCCACTTAGGCCCCCAGTATCAATTCCGCACACTTCCCCTCCCTCCCCACTCTCCCTCCCTCACTAACTCTTAATAATTTACAAATTGTTATTACTTTTTCACTTTATACACCATTTAATGTATCCCTTCACTCACTTCCCTGTTGTCTGTACCTGTACTTCAGAGAGGGGTTATATGGAGATCCCTGAAATTGGTTCCCCCTTCTATTCCACCATCCCTCCTGCTTCCCAGTGTCACCACTCCCACCACTGGTCCTGAAGGGATCATCTATCCTAAATTCCCCATGTTTCCAGCTCCACTGTATATCTTCTGACATGACCACTTCTTTAATAGGATTGATTTTCCTTCTTGAAAATGGATCACTTGAGAAAACATGTAGGTATATGTATATTTGTTTATACTTGCTAGTAATTTTGTTTCTCATTGACTCTGTCATTCCATAATTGTAACTGAAAGCCAAATATGAGAAAAAGTACTTGAAGATTGAGGTCTCAAACAGCCTTCCACTATATTTATCTCAGTATCTGACTCTCACTGCCATCAAGTCGATACTGACCCTATAGGACAAGATAGAATTGCCTCAGAGAGTTTCCAAGGCTCTAACTCTTTATGGGACTAGAAATCTCCAGTGATGTCCCATGGAGTGGCTAGTGGTTTCAAACTGTGGACCTTGCAATAAGCAGCCCAACACATACCCCGTATGTCACCAAGGTTGCTCTCAGCTTTCTAACACAAGTCACCTAGGCTATTTCTAGTTCCCACTAATTCTATTAGCCCCCTTCCTTCTGGCTGTCCATCCCCAAGTTGGCCATGAAGACACCAGGATAAGGTTGTGCATTCGATGGACAACCTGATTCAAGTGCAGGGTATCGGTATATTTAAATGACCCCTTTCCCCCAAAGGTGGTCCCCTCACATAACATAGATGTCATTTCCTCAGTTTCCTGAGCCAACTGATGGACATACTGCTGACCAGCTAGTTAGGGATGTGGGCAAGTTCTCATTGGAAAAGGATCCTTCTTAGCCTGGCTGGTCATCCATCCGCTTCTCCGCCTGGGATGAAGATCCATCGCTGGGGCCTGAGATTCTTTTCAAGGGGAGTGGTTTGCATGGTGATTTCCCCCTCTGTTTTTTCTGCCCAACCCCCCCACACACACACACACACCATTTAAAGAGGAAAGCTGAACCTCCTCCGTGAAGTCTGAATCGGCAGATCTGTGCCTCACTTGGGTGTAGGCTTTTTATAGACGAGCTAGAAGATGACAGTAATTAGCCTATGCATTTCCTCATTAAAATGTCATTAGTGGAGGCTTTGGTCTTTTAAGATCTTCCAAATAAGGTTTATTGCATTGCATTCTAACATTAATGGTTTCCCAGGAGCCAGCTGGCTAATGTAGGTTTTGTGGGAGCAAGGATGGCTCAGGATCGTCTCAAGGATAATGGGCCAAGAGCAGGCAGAGGCATAGATCAGTTAGATAAGTGGGGTCCCCCTTTCTGTGCTGCCAGGAGAACGACCAGTTCCCTCTCGTACTGCCTGCTGGGAAGGGAAGGCTCCATTAGCTATCTGGGCACCCAGCAAATCTAGAAGGTGCGCTTGGGAGAGCAGAGTGTGTTTCATTTGCACTAAAGTGTTTCCACCTGTTATCTTGGTAGGGCTGTGTCTAATTGGAAAAATGAGATAATAATAAAATAGAACTAAATTGGTCTCCCATGGTCATCTGTGATATACAGCTACCAAATTCTCAAAACAAAACAAAACCACCTTTATAAACAGTCATTGTCTCAGCTATCATTGTACCACTGAAAATGGGCTAGCAATGGCAAACAAGAAGGACAGCTAGAATGGGGCAGGACTCTGGACGGCATGGAGCAACACAGTGAATGTCACAATGGGTGCAAGCATAGCAGCGGGGAGGATGGTTGGGTGCCATTCTGTTTTGCGTCCCAACCTAATGTCACCCTAGAACAGTAGCAAAGATGGTACATCCTTTCTAGAATTTTTAAAGAATTCTCCAAGGATTTTCGTTTTATGTTTCCTACTCTTTGGAAATGAGTCCTTGTGCTACCAAAGCATCAACGTCTGTTTCCCTCTGGCTGCTCCTCTTTCTGTAACTGCTTGGACCAGTGTGTAGATCCGAGGGGGAAGGAACCTGGAAGGTGGACTTCAACTTCGTTTTGTGCGCAAAGAGTTTGGGTCTACCACCATCTCTTGATACATTTTTTTTTAATCATTGGGAAAATGGAAAAAATGAAATGGATGCATTTCCACACCCATTTCTCTTATGTTTCTGTTATGAATCTTTATTTTGATTTAAAAGATATCTCCTAGACAGACCAGTTAAGGGGCAGCCAGGCAGTGATGATGCATACAAGTTTCCTCTAGTTCCTGAAGTCTTCCTCCCCCCCAACCATCATGGTCCCAACTCTACCCTACAAATCCACATGGACTACAGAAGGTACACTAGTAGAAAGGGGAGCTGGAGATATGGGAAAACCAAGACGGATGAGCCCCTTCAGGCCAGTGGTGAGATTGGAGCTGCTGGATGGGTGGAGAGAAGGCAAGGTAGTGAGATGGAACCAACTGCAAGGATATACATATAAACTCCTAATGGAAGGACAGGAATCAAAGGAGTGGGTTGGGGGAGAGGTTGGGCAGTGTAAGATTTGACAGAACAATAATAGCTTATAAAGTATTGAGGGCTGGTGGGGAAGGGAGAGCAGGGGAAGAGGGGAAAGGATGGAAAAGCCGAATCAAGGGCTCAAGGGGAAAGGCAGATGTTTGGAGAATGATGCGAAGGTGCTTGGCACAGTTTGTTTATTTATGTACTGTGAAAAACAATGTACAAGTCTCTAGTAAAACAATTTTTAATTAAAAAAAAGCGGGCAAACAAAAAAAGATATCTCCTAGTAGGAACTCCAAAATAAATAAGCAAATATTCAAGGAGTGGTTTGGGGTGTCATGAAATAGCGAAAGACATACTTCCTTTAGCAGGCCCTCTGTGATTCCTTAGAAGTACTGTATTTGTCAGACCATAAGATGTACCTTTTGACCTCAAAAAGTGTGAGACGGCGGGGGGGCATCTTAAGGTCCCAAAGTGTGGTACCCCAGAAGATTTGTTTATGATTCCATGCGTTTCTTACTATCTGCTGCTGTTCGCATGCTGTGGATTGCTGTGTGTTGGGGGAAGTCCCGCCTCCTGGAGTCTCAGTGTCAGTCAGGTCACATGGTCAGCACAGGGCATGTCTCTCCCCATTTGTGAATGAAAGTGATGATGGTTCTTAGCACCACTCTTGAGTTGACGCTGTTACATATGACTGTATTTTGCTTCACTGTAATGAATATTTTAGTATACCGGTGCTATTTGGTTCAGAATATTTTTTCTTGCTTTCCTGCTCTAAAAACTGGGTGCATCTATGGTCAGGTACGTCTTATGGTTCGAGAAATGCAGTGAATGCCTTCACTTACCATTTACATGTCGCTTCCAGAAGAAGACTGAGGGATGCACCTAGATGACTACGTGAAAGATGGAGAAAGAGCATCTCTCTTGACTGAGCTAACTGAAATTCAAAATGCTGGGATAATCTGTAAGGCTTTTATTTTTGTAGCAAGACAATATTTCAAGGGTGTCTGTCTCTTTTTTTATATATTTACATGCTATCCCTTGCATGTCATTTTTTAACTCACTGCCATTGAGTCAAATTCAACTCAAAGAGACCCTAACCAACAGGGTGAAACTGTCCCTCTGAGGTTTTGAGACAGACTCTCGATGGAAGTAGAAACCGCCATCTCTGTTCCATGGCCGATTCAGAATAGCCAATAGGGAAATGTTTTCATGAAGCAGTGGTCTGAGCAGGGCTGAGCGTCTGAGTTTCTAACCACAAATGGTGAAGTCACTCAGTGATGGATCCCAAGGTGAGCTGTGGGAAGCCCCCATCCCCTCCCAGAAGCATGTCAGATGAAAGGCATGCTGTCTATTTCAGACACATCACAGCCATGAAAACCCGATGGGGCACAGCTCTGCTTTAAAGCACACGGAATGGTCGTGAGTTGATGTGGACTCTAAAGCATCTGGTTTGTTTTTCTGAGCCAGGCCCTAGTCTTGCTGTGGGAATAGGGAGCGAGCAAAGAGAGAGGCCCTGCTCTCAAGGAGCTCCCCACCCTCAGACAAAGTGCCAGATACCACCAGTTTATCTCTCTGGTGTCTAAGAGGCTAAGAAGAAGATAGCATAAGGTCGTGATGATAACCAGGAATAAGGGCTGATTGATGGGCAGGTGGCAGGGGAGCCAGCAGCACAGAGTAAGGACAAAGCCCCTGAGACACTATCAAGGTGGGTGAAGGTGAAGGACGGGAAGGCCCTGGTGGCTAGAATTTAGGAGGTCACAGAGCACAGAGAGAGAAGAGGAGTGAGCTCATGCCATCTTTGAAAGCGATGGACAGAAACACGACTCTCATTCTGGTTGCAGACAGAAGAGCGTGAATAATCAGAACCTGAAGAATGGACCTGAACAAGCTTTTGTTTTTGTTTTTTAACCATTCCTAGAATAAATACTCTCGCAGTAAAGGCGGTTGTGTACTCAGAGATGTGGTTTCAAAAAGTTCATGGGACAAAATGATGAACTCCATTGCTTCATGAACTTTTTGGAACATACAGACATATCCCTTATATGTAGAAGTATGTTCTCCAGAGAGATGATGGTCGCTTAAGATGAGGATGAGGGCAGCGGATGTGGTCCATGGATGCATCTTTGTTGGGGAGACGGATTTGACAGCACCACTGGGCTCTGGAACAGGAACAATTGTCAAGATAGTGAGAGACAGGGTGGTTCCATCCAGTGGTACATAGGGACGCTCTGGGTTAGAGCCCACTCCCTTCCCCTCACAGCAGCAACTGCAGTAAGGGGAGCAGCACCACTTTTCACACTGGCCAGCTGGGCAGTTTAATGTCATTCAGAGATCACACAAGGGGCTTCAGAGGGGTCAGGAAAGTGCCCCAGCGGCTTCTTTTCATTCCATTTTCCCATGAACTTTCAGAAGGCCCCCTGCAGAGGGCGAGAGGAGTCCTGGGGGTACACTGGATGAAGCATGGGGCTGCTAAACCATAAAGTCAGTGTTTCAAACCAACCACTCTTCCTTGGCGGGGAAGAGGATGCTGCCTGGTCCTGTAAAGCTTTACAGTCCAGAAACCTGATGGAGCAGGTCTGCTCTGTCCTGTCACAATGCTGTGACTGGAATCACCTTGACTGTAGTGGAGCTTATAGAAGGACTATGTCGGGTGACTCAGTCATCGTTTAGTTGTGCTATGAGAGAAATGATTAGACACACCCTAGGAGAGGTCACGTGGATGGGCGAGTCTGGGAGAGCAATCTGTAAGATGTTCTGGATGGAGATAGACAATTGAGAGTTAGCAGATTAGTTGAGAACTGGGATTTGAACCCATCAGACTATTTGGGCTGGGTAGGAAGAGTACATCAGTATAGACCAGAAGCTAGACCAAAGCCTCATAAAGAAAAGCCTGGTAAGGAGGAAGACTCTTATTTAGTAGGGAGACAAGGAGGTGGTGAGTGCAGCTGGGCAAGGCTGAGGTCACAGACATAGGAACGGATGCTAGATTCCGACAAAAATTTGTTGTTGTCATTAGATATTTCGCCTTTTATCGCTTCTTCAATCCAACCCACCAATGAACCGGCCATTTCCTGTGTGCTCTGTGGCCTTGTCCAGCCGGCCTCTGGTTCATCCTGTCGATGGCTGGTGATGCCAACCCTGCACTCTCTAGCTTAGCGGTTCTCAACCTGTGGATCGAGACCCCTTCGGGGGTCAGACGACCATTTCACAGGGGTCACCCTACTCATAACAGTAGCAAACTGACAGTGATGAAGTAGCAGCGAAAATAATTTGATGGTTGGAGTGGGGGGTTACCACCACATTGAGGAATTGTATGAAAGGGTCGCAGCATTAGGAAGGGTGAGAACCACTGCTCTAGCCCCTCAAGAAAGAGGGAAAGACATCCTCCGCCCTCCCCAGCCACCCTCAGCACTGTTTATTACAATGTTTTATCCGATTATGTAGAGGTAACGAAGCTTATGGTAAAAAGTAAAAAGCTAAAATGAAACAGGGAAAAGAGAGCTTTTGAAAAGTACTTCACAGGCACGAATCAATTAGACTAGGGAGATAGCAATGAGATGTGTTTTCGGGAAAGATTGACCCACCCTGTCATTGTTGCCACCCTGCCCCCCCCCCACCTTACCCTCATTTTTCAGTAATTGGTAAGGATCTCTCCCCCAACATATCTCCACTCTCCTGTCTTGTGAAAAAGAGAGTCTAGTCTGTCCTCCCTGTGGCCTGTCCCCCACCCCACCCCCACCCCTTTATTCTATGTGCAGATGCAGATGCTGTGTTTCTCCCCAGCCTGAAGCAGTACCTTCTCTCTGAAATGAAAGCATTTTTCCCCTTCACGATTAGCATCTGTTTATAGAATAGTTCCTATTTTCCTAATTAGATCCTGCATCGAAATGCAAAAGGCTGCTATGTAAAAGGATAATGAATCTTTATTGCACAGTCAAAATCAGATTTGTGCAAAAGGCACTCTGAAAACAGTAATAAGCAGAGACATGTATTAAATCACCCTGATAAAGGCACCCTCATTCTCCCGTCTGTTTATAAATGGAAGTCGGCATGACCCAGAGGCTTCCCTCTGACATTTCCTGTTTACCCGTCGAGGTTGGGGTTTCTTCTTCTTCTTCTTTTAATTATGGCTTCTCCCCCTTAGCTCTGACCATCAAAGTTGATCAAATGTCAGAAGCCATCTTTGGTTTCATGGCTCTGAAGAATACTCTGGAAGAGACCAAGACTGTAGATGGGAAGGGTCCCCTATCCTTCTCCTCTGTTTCTGCACTCTGGGAAAGGCTAGGGGAACCAGCCTTAGGAGGCAGAAGCCACACAGAGGGAGGCGGGTAAGGTCTAATCAGGAAGCCCGGTGGGTGTCCCCTTGGCACATGCAGCCGGCACAGTCTCAGAAGCCCCTGGTTGCGTTCCTGCTGGTGCTATCCTTCCACATGCCGTTTCTTGCCAACTCCAGGTGAACTCCCAAGTTCTCTGGAGCCTTCTTGAGAGGTCTTCTAGCTCCTTCACCTTGTGGGAGCCTAGGAGAGATGAGAGGAGGCTCTGGGAGGACATGGAGAAAGCCGGAGAAGTCAATGTCAAATGAGCTGCCTAGCACGGAGGTTTCCGACTGCAGGGCCCTGCGAGACAATCGGGTGTCTTGTGTGTGCTTCACAGCCTGAGCATCGTGTCCAATGGCCGTCCCACCTGAGCTGTGCTTAGTATCGATTTACGCTCAGACATGCCAGCCCAGGTTAGCCTCACTAAGGGGACATACTGGGGTGCATCTCCTCCTAGAAGCAGTCACCGAACAACAAGCCTCTGCTGAACCCTTTGTGCTGTCTTCTTACGATGCTTTTCTTCTTGGGCTCGTGCTTTTCCCCTCCCTTTTTGAAAAAAGAGAAATAGTCCCTTGTTAGGTGATATCAAATCAGTTCCAATTCACAGTCACAGTGTGGACTAAGGAACCAAACATCACCACCCCCATCCTGCACCCTTTTCACAAGTGCTGTCTGTCGAAGCCCAGTGTTACAGCTGCTGCATCGATCCATCTGGTCCAGGGTCTTCCTCGTGTTCCCTGTCCTTCCTCAGGGACTGGCCTCTGGTGACCATTCGTCCAAAGCACGTGAGATGATGTCTCCTCTAAGGAGGATGCTGGCTGTACTTCTCGCAGACAGATGGGTTGGTTCTTCCGGCCGCCCACGGAACTCTCAGTTCTCTGGCACCAAGGATGCAAATGCCCTGGTTTGTCTGGAATCTGACTTTTCTGTCCCACATTGACATGCCAAGGACGCTGTTGACAGTTCAGGGCTCAGGGCAGGTACACCTGATCATAAAGGTGAGCTATTAAGAAAACTTTACAAAGAGGAGACATTCAAGAGACTTGTGTTGCTGCTGCCGTTGTTGTTTTAAGAACAATAGAATGTCAGTTATAACTCACATAGAGAAAGCATCGCACTTTGCACATCGACAGCCTTCATGGGCCAATGGAAGGACCTTACTGCCCAGAGCTTGTTCTGTGGTGGCAGACACCCCCCACCCCCAACTCACCACTGCCACTGTGTTAGCAAAAGTGAGAAAATCCCCTGAACTCACTGGAAATCCCCCATTCAATTATGACTCACAGTGACCCTTTAGGAGAGAGTACTACTGCCCACCCCCATGGCAGGGGGTGGGGGGGTGACTCTCCAAAGCTGTAACTCTTTATGGGACTAGAAAGCCTCATCTTTCTCCAGAAGAACAGCTGGTGGTTTCACACTGCTGACCCAGCAGTTAGCCATCCGGTTCATAAATCACACCACCACCAGGGCTCTGTTGGCAAAATGGGGGCCACAGGTGCTAAATGGGCAGGCCCAGCAAGTCTCACGTCTCAGCTTAGTGGATGCTCAACTCCCTTCTTCCCACTTAATAGGGAGAGAAGCGGGTTGCCTGGCTACCTGGAGTCCTAGTACCTGCCTAGTTGTCTTGCCAGCTTAGATGCAGGCCTCATCCTTCTACCATATTCCATTCCCTTCCACAACAGGTTCATTAGTGAGGAGGCAGGCACCAAGCTCCTGTCTTCCTTAGTACTCCATAGACATATGGCAGTGTGGAATTCTGGCATTTGTTTCTGTTCAGTAAAAGAGGGAAGAAAGAAAGAATAACCCAGCGATTTT
Source organism: Nesogale talazaci (assembly GCA_004026705.1). Taxonomy (NCBI): domain Eukaryota; kingdom Metazoa; phylum Chordata; class Mammalia; order Afrosoricida; family Tenrecidae; genus Nesogale; species Nesogale talazaci. The sequence goes on from PVJH01005563.1 coordinate 26,212, forward strand.
TTTAGTGGGTGTGACAAAATACCTTGGTACTCTTTTTATTTTTTTTATTTTTCAGGGGGGCATCACTGCCTTCTGGTGGTTGTGGGAGCTACCCAGCCGTGCTCCTGGAAAGCTGCTGCTGGATTTGAACTGCCAAGCCTGTGGGCCGCAGTCCCGCACTCAGCCACGACGCCACCGGGGTTCACCTAGGTAGCATTTTTAGTGAGAGAAAAGCAACCATACTTTGATAAAGAAAAGATCTCTGGGTATATTACCTTTTAAATGAACAACTCCTCCATGCCTTTTCAGAAATCTCTCCTGGAGGAACCCTGGTGGCATCGTGGTTCAGTAGTTCTAATGCACCAGTTGCTTCAAGGGAAAAAGATGAGACTTTCTACTCCCATAAGTTTTTATAGCCTTAAGAGCCTACAGGGGGAGTTCTGTTGTCCTATAGGGTGAGTATGGATGAGCTAGATGGCATGATTTTATTTAAGGAGGCCAGGTGGTATAGGGAGCTTGACCTTGAGCTGCTAATTACAAAGTTAGTGGTCAGGGCTACCAATCACACTTTGGAGAAAAATTGAGGTTTTCTTGAAGCCATCAACATTTAAAGTCCCAGAAACCCAAAGGGGCAGTGTTAGTCTGTCCTGTAGAGTCACCTCATGTCGGCAAGGACTTGATGGCAGTGGGTGAGGTGTGGTGTCGTGTATGGTATGATATGGTATAGTATGGTGTGGTATAATATAACATAGTATGGTATATCTGCTCTCCTAAAGAGAGGCAGTCTCAGAAACCCTACATAGATTTGCCAGGAGACAGAATCCACTCAGTGGCGGCGACTTGCTTAGGTTTTTGGCAATTAGGGTAGGAGCTCTGGCGGCATCACAGATGACCTACTGGGCTGCTCACAAGATCAGTAGTTCAAGCCTACCATCCACGCTGATGAGGCATCCTACCCCCGTCAGGGTTTTCAGCCTTAGAAACCCCCAGGGGCAGGTCTACCTTCTCCCAGAAGGCAGCTAGGAATGGCCTTGATGACTCTGTGTGTGTATGTGTGTGTGCAAGCGCCCTTTCTGGTTTATGCAACAGTGAGTTTAGCAGGCCGTACACAGCACTTTATTCTTCGCCCCTGCTGTGGGTGGACGGGGGCCATTGGAATTCCTCTCGGAAGGCTCCGAACCGGTGGCCTTCTGATGAACTGCGTCTGTCTCCTGGCACAGAGGCCACAGCCAAGAACCCACCAACACCTTGAGACTGGGTGAGTCTCTATGCCCAAATCCAGGTCTCAGAGACAGCTTCCCACCCGGCGACTTTGCCTCCTCCTCTCTCCCCCACCTCCGCCAGCTCTTGCTAGGCAGCTTGTCACGTCTGATCTGTTAATTAGATCATTTCATTCCATTTTATATAATTTTTAATTTCGCATTCATTTTCGACTTGGCTTTTGGCTTCATTTGCAGATAATAAACAGCGCCGCATACAACACATGTTCCGCCAAACGCTCTGGCGTGCAAAGTACAGACGCCCATCATCTTCCCCGGCACGCTGGGCACATGAGAATGCGTGGCGGCACCTCCCTCACCCTTCCCATTACACAGAATGTGCCTTGTTTGCATAAGATCCCCTCCCCACACTCAACCGTGGGCTCATGGGTGAGAAATGATGTGCAGTGGCGTTGTCACTCACCCCTTGCTGAAAATTCATGTGTGTGTGTGTGTGTGTGTTGTTGTTGTTGTTGTTTTAATCTCTCGTCAACACAGTTCTCTGAAAGGTTCCTAGGACGGTCCCCCCAGCACCTCTGATACCTGTAGCTTTCGTGAGTGGATATGGCTTTCTAGAATCAATCAGTGATAGAGAGAGTAAGCTGTGACCTGGGTTCAAATTCTGTGTTTTGCTTTGTGTTGAGGGTTGTTTGCAAATCAGTCTTCATCCAACAACTACAATGGGTTCCTCTATCTTTTGGTGGAGAGAACGACTAGGCTTTCCACTCCTGGAGAGAGTAGAGTCTCGGAAATCCACGGGGGCAAGTCTACCTGGTCCGATAGGGTCCCTAAGAGCTAGAATCGATTCCATGGTGGTAAGGTGTTTTGTTTGTCTGTGGCTCTGTAGAAGAGATATCAGAGTTGCCCAGGATGACAAACTGGGATGTGTATCCCGAGACCACGAATGCCTGTGCTGGTGGCCTCACTACCCACAGACGTGGTTCTGACTTGTATTGATGCTACACCAGGTTTCCTAGACTGTCAATCATTAGGGGGGCAGACAGCCTCATTTTTCTGCTCCAGACCAGCTGACAGCTTTGAACCACCAACCTTGTGGTTAGCATTCCACTGCACAACCCAGGGCATCACCAGAACTCCCAGAGCTGCCTCAAGTGTCAAGAAGCGAGTTACTTTTCTTTAGCTCCTGCTGCATATTGTCTTACCCCCCTTGCCGTTGAAAAGTTCCTTGTGCCCATCTCACCTGAAGTTCCCATGTCATAAAACACATGCTATGCCCAGCGTTCTTCATCGGCTCAAGGAGCCTTGCTGCACCATCATCTTCCAAATGTGAATCACTGAGTCCCGACTCAGGGTACGGGGTCTCTAGCTCTCTGCTGTGTGATCAACGCTGTGGCCGGGGCTGGAAGATGATGCTGGCCAACATGACTGCCATTTCCACCTGAAGGAGGTGCCCAGTTCTATCATGGGCAGGGAAGCAGTGTGCTCATGTTAGCGCCCCTGGGCCTGAGTTATGCACCTCAGTTCTGGGTTGTATGGGAAGGCATAATGGGGTGACCCTGCCCCCAGCCCAACCTGGTCTAGGAGCATCGGCAGACCCTCCTGGAGGAGTTGTGGTTTAGACAAAGGGGTGAAGGATGGTCATAAGACAGCATAAGACAGCATAAGATGGTCATAAGGAAAAAGGAAATTCTTCAGGTCCAAGTCTTACTCATACACAAAGTCCCCATGGTGCTTAAGAAATGGGTGACCAAAGGGATCCAGGAGAGTTGAGCATGACTCTGCCCTACCCCCGCTGGGCCATCCAATCCCAAATGCAAGCCCCGCATGGTCATTCTAGGGGCAGCAGGAAGTGAAGGATTCCGGGCAGCCAGGACACCATCTCACATCTTTGTCTTTGGGAAATCAGCATCCGATCAGTGCCTCGAGTGCGTGGACGGGGAGTGACTGGGAGAGAGACATCAAAGGAGGTGTGGGGTGTCCCAGAGAGGGCCCGTGATAGCCTGGTCCACTGTGATGGTGGCAAGTAGAGATGGCGAGAAGGGAACTGACTCTCTGAAGGAGAGCTGGACGTGACTGTGGTCTGGTGAACTCCAGAAAAAGAACCTAGTCACAAATTTGCTTTTCGTTCTGAACATCTGAAACGTCTCCTAAGACAACTCTTGGCATGGACACAGCCGACCTTAGAGTCGATTCACCTTGGCAGTCTGCTTCTTGTCTTCCTCAGCCTGCTTCTACTTTGAAGTATAGTTCACACTGCATCTAAAATCATTGAAGAAATATTTTCCTGGTGGTCAGAGTACGGTGTCGCCTTGCAGTCATATGTCTTCCATTGAGCTTGTGTAAGGTCCCTCAGGTAGGATCGACGCATTTATGCCTTTACTGTTTTGGGGCCCCTACCCTTATTTGGAGGAGCTGAGTGGCACAGAGGTCCAAGAGTTGGAGGCTAACTGAAAGACTCACAGTTCAAACCCACAAGCTGCTGTGAAGGAGAAGATGGGGCATTTTACTTCCATCATGATAACAATGGCTTTAGAAACCTTTGGGGGAGGACTCCTTTGTCCTATAGAATTGCTACAAGTCAGAAGCAACTGGATAACAATGAGTTTGGGTCTTACTCTCCCTTCCCCCATACATAGACACACACACACACACACACACACGTCTCCCTTAGTTTACATCTGTTTGGGCAAATTATACTGATGATCCCTTTGTAGGCTCCACACTGCACACAAGGTGACAGAGAAAACAAATTGGTCCAGGTCATTGGTCATCAATTCTCCCGCCTTTGTTTCTGACCTTTCGTTGCTTACAGAGGTCCTCCATCTTCCTTTTCACCAATGCTTGCCTACCAAAGAATCTCCCCTTTTATGTGGCCATTGCCAAGGAGGGCACTGGGAGGTAAAGCATGTCGCTGAGCCAGGCTGGGTGAGAGTGTGAGGCTTGTAGGGAGAGCCCAGTGAGATAGAAGCAGCTGTGGAAAAGAAAGGAGACGTTATTTCGGGGGGTTCATTAGGAAGTGACACTGCGGTGGATTTATCCAAGTGGCACACACTTTTCATCCTTACCCTGTCCTCATTTCTTAACTGAAAAGTGGAAAAAGAAAAAAAGAAGAAGCATCTTCCTGACTCCCTTGAAGCTAAGGGTGCCAGGTGTGGGCTCAGAATTTAGAAAAAGGGGAGGAGGAGGAGGCTGGCTGTCTCTTTTCAACCTTCATGGTTATTTTTCATTGATTTGATTTTCTCACAAGTCAGGCTCTGTAAAATCGAGACACTGTTCTGCCCTGGCATTCCAGTATTCAGTTCCCAGCTTTCTGGGCACATGTGGACCATGTAGTGTGGCTGTAGCCTGGACCATGATGTCTGGAACTTGAGCTGCAGCTGACCACTGCCCTTGCTCACTGATGACTTCCTGCTTGTGGCACGGAAAACTGCACTCTTGAAACATTTTGCAAGTCCCAGGCTTCCTCTGTTAAGCACCCTCCTGTCGACACACTCTCAAGCTTTTGCTGTGTTCCAGCCCTCACTGAGATAGCAAAGTCTTGTGCCTACAAGGGGTAGACCCCAAGAAGGAAAGGTCAGAGGTGAAGAAGTGGCAGCGAGGTGTTCTGCAGACATGTGGGCTAGGAAACAAAGGTAGGCCCCCCTCAACGTGAAGTGATCTGATGGGGCATTGACTTCCTAGCCCGTTTCACAGATCTTCTGCCAGCTCCTCTCCATGTGCAGTACGTAGTGCCTATGGGGTGGATCTCTGTAGACTCCACACCCTTCCCAGCCACCTGCTTGGAAACAGGTCCATGATTTCCTCTGAAGATGAGAATGAGGTCAAGCCCACTGTTTCTTTCCTACTGTCCCCTGTCAGAAGGGAAGAAGAAGGGAGTCAGGAGGGAAAGAAGCACACCTGGCTCGCAGAAACATCCTTGAGGAAGCTCAGTCCTGGCTGTCTTTGTCCCTGGCCACTGAGACGTGCATCCCCACTCCCTGTGTTCCACCCAGACCCAGCCACCACCACCAACTCCCCCCACCCCCGCCAATTATTTTTGTCTCAACCTTCTAATTACAACATTATATGACCATTCACTCCGGCACTAATTAAATCATTACTTAATTCACAAAATGTGCGGGAACGCTAATCCGTCTTGTCAGCTGAAATTGCAACATGGCGCCTACTCCCCTGGTCTTCCCGTGAGGGAGAGGCTTTGCCCCTTGCACCAGACAGCTTCCGCTCACCTTCTTCCAGCCACCATCTCCTAGCCCCTCACCTTGCCTGGAAGTAGGTGGCCAACCTCGGAACATGCACCTGTAATCCATCACTGCCCTAAGCAAGCATGCTCCTGATTCCTCTGTCGGGAAAGCCCTGATAGTCAAGGGGAAGGGAGGAGAAAGAGGGGTGGGGGGGGGCAGTTTTGAGATGTAGCATACAATTAGCTGTACATTTTCCTGTCATTTTGTTCTTCACATTATATTATTCTTAACAGAGGAAAACAGTTGCTTGTCGCTTTCTTCCTTATTCTTAAAACAGATTTGTTTTCCGCTCAATTAGACTTGTGATCACAAGACTGCCGTCGTGTTCCTTCTCTCCCCCCCCCCCCCACACCTCCTTCTGGAGAAAGACATGCCGGATGATGGGCAAATTGTCAGGAATAATTATACCAAATGATGGCATCAAACACAACCGAAACCATCTCTCACTCTGGCTCACTCCCCCTCTCTCCTTGTGAGGGATGCATTTTTTATTTCAGACGCAGTGAGCGCCTGTGTACGTTGATGACAAGGTGAAATTGACAAGTGGCCCTCTGCCATGATTTTATTTTTAATTGCTAGTAAACTAATTAGCCAGAACAACATGTTGTATAATCCACAACACCGCCCTCCTCTCTCCCCCCCAATAAAAGTGAGATAGATGAGGTGGAAAAGTTCTCCTGTTAGAGACAGCTGAAAACACACTGCTGCCGAAAACTGGGTGCACAGACAACACCGGGGGGTGCCTGGCCCCTGAAAACCCAGGGGACCCAACACTTGTGCTTGTCATTGGTTATGATTCCAGGAGGAATCAGGCTTCTGTTTTTCTCCTGCCTTTTCAAGATCATACTGTGCATGGAAATAGCAACTGCGTCTTGAAAAAGAGAGCGAGCGGTCCAGTGCTGACCAAAGGGTGAAGATTCAACATTCCCCCAAAGAAACTCAGTAGAAAAGTGTAGACATCACCTTCCAAGAATCAGCCATTGGAATGCCAGTGTGGTCTTACGCAGACGCATGGGAAGTTGCCGCAAGTTGGTATCAACCTGCTGGAAACTGGTTTCTTTGCCCTGAACTATAATTGCACCAAGGTAGCTCTGGCAGTGTAGAGGTTCTGCATTGGGCTGCGATACCCAAGGTCTGCAGTTTGAGACCACCAGCCACCTTGAGAGAGAAAAAAAGAGACTTTCTACTCTGATAGAGAGTTACCATCTCGGAGATCCAACAGTGTCACGTTGAGTCAGCCTGGTCTCCATGGCCATGAGTTTTGTTTGTGTTTTTATGAGTAGCGTGATTTATGGTAGCTGGGCTGTTTAACACAAGGTCAGCCATTCAAAAACACCAGGACTGCCCTTCTGTCCACTCTTCCTCCCAAACAGAACGTCTGCCCTTGCCCCCAGGGTTGGCTGTGAGCAAGGATGCAGTCACTGGGAGCTTGTTTTCCTCACCTGTGGAATGATGGCATTTGACTAGTTGGTCACTCCCCCATTGGGCATCTCCATGATGCCTCTCTGCCACGTATCTCCTACTTACTGTTTGCATCTGTCCATGAACAAGAATCCCCGTTCCTGTATTCTGATGTATCTCTTGGTCCAATCGATCCCTTGAACCTGGATTTCCATGTCTTTGTGCTTCATGCCCAGGTGTCTGGTGGGCTTGCAATGTCTATGATTTCAACCAAGCCCCATGCTCACCTGCAAGAGGATTCCTGTAGAAAAGATCTGTAATGTCACCATCAGGTATGCTGAGCCCACACCTCTGAACTAGAGGCATGGCTATGAGAGAGCTACCAAAAGTCCAGTATCACCCTCTCCATGTGAGAGGAGACTCTCTGCTCCTATACTAGTTTACAGACTTGGGAACCCCCAAACCTGGTTCTGAGGTTGCTGGGAGTCTGGTATTGTGTTAGTTATGGAGCAGTGAATTTTGTCCGTGTCTGTGACACATGTAGAGTAAGACTGGGTAGCATGGAATGTCACGTGGGAAGTCAAACTTGTCATGGCTCCATTGACATTAGTTTTACTTCTTGGTCTCCAAGACAGTCTTGGTCTGTGTTTCTTCTCATTTGTTTCCGAAGCTAAATTAAATGCATAAAGTGTCTTCTTTTGAAGAAGCCTCCTGCCAAATCTTGGATTTAAGAGAGAAGTGTCCTTCATTTCCAAAGATGTTGTGCCATGTAACTGATTTAACACCCTAAAAAGAGGCAGGCTCTCCATTGGGGTTCCGTACATCCCGAGAGAAATGGACATGGGAGAAAGACAATCACTTGGATTTCTTGGCATTTCAAAAGTCTGCGTCTGACCTTCATGTCCCTCCAAGAAGTTCCTCAAAATCAACGCAGGCCATCATCTTTAAAGTGCTTGATGTCAGAGCTCTTAAGTTTCTTGCACGGTTTTTCCAGAAATGTTTTTTTCAACGATGGGGTTCTATAGTATTGTGATGGGTAAATATCAATTTTTTTTAAATCACTTTATCAGGGACTCATATAACTCCCATCATAGATACATAGATACATCATTGATCCATAGATACATCAATTGTATGCAGGCCATATTTGCACACTTGTTGCCATCAGCATTCTCAAAACATCCTCCTTCTATCTAGGCCCTCAGGACCAGCTCCCCTTATTTCCCCTCCCTCGCCACTCTCCCACCACCATGAACCCATAATGATTTACAAATTGTCATTATTTTGTCATCATACACTGTTCGATGTGTCCCTTCACCCACTTCCTTGTTGTCCGTATCCCAGAAAGGAGGTGATATGTAGATCCCTACAATAGGTTCCCCTTTCTACTCCACCTTTCCTCCACCCTCCTGGCATCACCACTCTCACCCCTGGTCCTGAAAGGATCATCTGTCCTGAATTACCCCTGTTTCCAGCTCCAGTGTACATCCCTTGGCCTAGCTGGATTTGTCAGGTAGAATTGGGATCATGATAGTGGGTGGGAGGAAGCATTAGAGAACTAGAGGAAAGTTGCATATTCCATTGTTCCTACTCTGTACCCTGACTGGCTCATCTCTTCCCTACAACCCCTCTGTAAGGGGCTGTCACTTCACCTATTGGTGGGCTTTGGTCCCCAATCTGTACTCCCCCTCGTTTATAATGATATAATTTTTAGTTCTTTGATGCCTGATAGCTGATCCCTTCCACACCTCGTCGTCACACAAGCTGGTGTGCTTCTTCCATGTGGGCTTTGTTGCTTCTGAACTAGATGGCCGCTTGTTTACTTTCAAACCTTTAAGACCCCAGACACTATATCTTTTGATATCCAGGCACCATCAGCTTTCTTCACCACATTTGTTTAGGCATACCTTTGTCATCAGCGAGTATATCAGGAAGGTGGGCATGCGATGATATGATTTTTAGTTTTTGAAGCCTGATTACTGATCCCTTTGACACCCTGTGGTCACACAAGCTGGTGTGCTTCTTTCATGTGGGTTTTGTTGCTTCTGAGCTAGATGGCTGCTGGTTAACTTTCAAGACTTGAAGATCCCAGGTGCTACTACATCTTTTGATAGCCAGGCAACATCAGCTTTCTTCACCACTTTTGCTTATGCATACATTTGTCTTCAGCAATGGGAAGATGAGCATCATGGAATGCCAATTTAATAGCACAAAGTGTTTTTGCATTGAGGAAGTATTTGAATAGAGGTCAAATGCCCATCTGCTGTCTTAATACTAATGCTAGAAGTGTATGCACATAGATCTATTTCCCCATCATCATATGTAAACGTATTCATCTATGTGCATGCCTGTATTTAGACCTTTATAAATACCTTTTATCCCCCAGTTCTTTCCTCTATTTCCTTGAGTGAACATCAAATTTAAAAGAGAATGAGTTCCAGTCCACGTCCATGTTATGTTGAAAAGTCCATACTTCCTCCTCGACCCTCAGACGTGGAAGAACACCAGTGAACTTCTAGGAGGTGAGGGGACAACCTGTTGGTTTTCTGACTTGCAACTGGTGGCCAAAGTATTGGTGTTCGAGTGCTTGTACACAAGTTCAGAGGTAGTTGTTGGCTTACTAATTAGCAATGTTAGTACTAGCAAAACACAAACAGTCAAAGATTAAAAGCACCAAATGACCATATCCAGGGTTTCATGTTGTGGGGATTATAATGATGGAAAACGTTATTTTATAGATACAAATAGGATTGTTTTATGCACCCCATCTGCTCCTTTTCCATTTAAGTCAGTGCCAAGATAAGATGTCTGTGCTCCTGTTATTTCTTTTCTCAATTTGTCTCAAGACTTGTATCGCTCCCAGTGGTAGATTTTACTGTTGTACTGCATGATTAAAGTGTCCATCAAAATCGTACAGTTGGTAATGTAAGCAGTATTAAGAATGTCTCCAGGTCCGGCTAACTGTAGAGAGAGCTATGAATGCTAGAAGAAATGTAAATGTTTTCATTAACTCAAGCAGGACTAATCAAATTAAAGCAACCAATGTATCCAACCCAACTTGTAAATGTCTTATTCATCTGTGCCAAGGCCGACGATGTATGTCATCTATTAAAAACGGTTGTTTCCTTGCTTGTACGATTTTAAGCTATTGTTCAATATGGTACGGAATCCTGGAGAAGCTATTCCCCCCACCCCCCTTTGAAAGATGCATCTTAGATATGAGTTCCTTAACATCTTTCCTGCAGCATTCAAATTCCTGCAGAGGACCAAAGTCCATTCATAAAGGCACACAGTGCTGGACCAGGAGGCTCAGGCAAAGGAGAGCTTGGTTCAACCAGTCTGGCATTAACCTTCTCCATCCTACACCAACCTCACAACTGTCATCATCTTGGAGGGGCCTCCTCTTTGCGCTGACCATCAGCTTTACCTGGCACGTTCTGTTTTCCCACAGTGAAAAAAACACCTGTTGCTTTCTCTGCCCCTTTTGAGAGCTCACACCTTTATGCGACCGAAAGATCATTATTGAAAGTCTTTAAAATCTACAAGCAAGAATCATGGGAGACCCGGCTCTCACCACATACATACATGTAAATTTTTTAAACATGGATTAGTGAAAACTCAAATTCATTTTTGGCTATCAGGGAAGCCAACTGTCTTTCTATATTTCATCTTAAAAATGGGAACTCCCTGGAATAAGACTTAGAAAAGATTCTCTCTCATCCCCTTTCCCAGGCATCGAACATGTTGACTTTAGCATGTGCATACACACAAACCACAGTGTCTCTATGAGCTGGGACCCATGCGTCTTATCATAGATGTGACCTGTGTTAGGCCTGAGGAGTTGGTTATTAGACTTGAGCAGATGCGGGAATAGCTGACTTCTTTTTTTTTCTCCAATGATTTTATAGGGGGCTCTTACAGCTTTTATAATATTCAATACATCATTTGTATCAAGCCTATTTGTACACATGTTGCCATCTTTATTTCCAAATATTTTCTACTTGTGACCTTGGTATAAGCTCCTCTTTACCCCTGCTTTTTTTTAATAAATCATTTTCTTGGCGGCTCATATAGCTCCCATGATGATCCATACATACGTCAATTGTATGCAGGCCACATTTGCACACTTGTTGCCATCATCACTCTCAAAACATCCTCCCTCCACTTTGGCCTCCAGTATCAGGTCCCCATATTTCTCCCCTCTCTCTCCACTCTCCCTCACCCATGAACCCTTAATAATTTACAAGTTGTTATTTTTCATATCGTACATTGTCCGATGTGCCCCTTCACTCACTTCCCTGTTGTCTATACCCCAGAGAGGAGGCTATATGTAGATCCCTGAAATTGGTTCCCCCTTTCTATACCACCTACTCTCCACCCTCCCAGTATTACCACCTCCACCTCTGGTCTGGAAGGGATCATCTATCCTAAATGCCCATGTTTCCAGCTCCAGTATACATCCGTTGGTCTAGCTTGATTTGTCAGGTAGAATTGGGATCATGATAGTGGGTGAGAGGAAGCATTAGAGAATTAGAGGAAAGTTACATATTTCATTGTTACTACACTGTACCGTGACTGGTTCATCTTTTCCCTACAACCCCTCTGTAAGGGGCTGTCGCTTCATCTATTAATGGACTTTGGGTCCCCAATCTGTACTCCCCCTCATATATAATGATATAATTTTTAGTTCTTTGATGACTGATACCAAATCCCTTCGACACCTCATGGTCCCACAGGCTGGTGTGCTTTTTACATGTGTACTTTGTTGCTTCTGAGCTAGATGGGCCGCTTGTTTACTTTCAAGCCTTTAAGACATCAGATGCTATATCTTTTAATAGCTGGCTTCCTTCTTAATGGAACATTGAATTCTCTGGAAAATGGTGGCAACATAAGTAACGTGAACTCTGAAGGATATGGGGGGGGTAGAAAGGGAGAAGAGTGGTGCTTAATGGGCCTGCCTGGTTGTAAGTCTGATTCAAAAGCTGCTGAATTTAGAGATGGAATTGCAGACTGCCCGGTTTGTCAAGTGTGACCACATCCCAGAGAATTTATCTGATGTCCATTTTCCCATTCATTATAGTATACCTTTCATCTCTGTTTCCACAGTCACACATGCGGCTAATTTTTAATGGGCTCCCCAGCCCCCTCTTTTTTTGCTTTCTAAGGCTCTAATCAGGCTTCTGTCTGTCACAGGAAGACTACTGGAGTCCCTAGGGCTGAGGTCCACAGGTGGCAAGCTTGAACTTACCAGTCAGGCATGACATTGTGGCCTTACATGTGTGCGTCCTCTTATCTGGTTGTCAAAGGATGACCATTGTTCAAAGGATTGGTCATGGGCAGGGTCAGGCTACGATTGACCTTATAGCCTGCCAACAGTGACAGAAAACCCAAACCAGCCTAGGGAATACTGCATGAGACACCGAGGTTTTATCACTAAGAAGTCTTGTCAAGCTAGGGCCCTGGTAAACAGAAGCTACAGGGATGCCTGCCTGCAAGGTGCCATGCCTTTCCGATACATACTCATGGATACATGGCAACTAAGATGTTACATGAGGAGCCCTGGAGACACAGCATAGCTGGTACCTGGAGGATAAGAGAATCCAACTTACCCAGTGGCTCCCTGGGAGAAGAGCCCTGCTAATCTGCTCCTGCAAAGGTGCCAGCCTGGGAAGCCTTGAGGGGCATCACAGCACACAGCAGCAAAGTGATCTCTGTGAATGAAGACTGTTAGTCTGAGTAGACAAGAGGACCGAATTCACAGATTCTCACATGTATGTTAACAAGAAGTGTATAGACAAGAATAATCGAATATTGAGTAAACATCTCAGCCCAGTCCAGATCAAGTCCATAAATCCAATATTAGCCCAGAGGTCTGAAACCAATCTATAAAGACCACTTCAGATTCAAAAAATGCATGCAATGATGCCAAATGCAGGAGGATCCCAGGCCGGTGGGTGGGAAGTCTTATGGATCCAGTGGTGTTGTAGGTATCTCAGTGCTGGTGTGGCTTCTCAGGCTCCAGACGTCCAGTCCCATTAGGGTAGGTTCATATGTCTTATAGGGAATCAGCCTTGTCAGGAGAGAGTCTCTTAGGGGGTGAGTGGAGAGAGATGTGTCTCCCACATCCAAGGATGAAATTCCAGGAATTCCCAGAATTCTGAGGAGATCATATCCACACATTGACACCAGATTACATAACTACCCCATGAAGACTTGCTGTGTTTGGGTTCATGTAGACCACCATGAGGACGAGATGGGAGAGAAGTACTTTCTAAGACTTCTCAGAATAGTGGCTGGCTGGCTGCCTCTAGAACTGGCATTGATGAAATGTTCTTCCCATTCCTGTGTTCCTCCTTCAGATCTAGCTAGGAACCTAGAGATAGCATTGAACAGCTCAAGCCTGGGTGCACGGGCACTGATTGCTGGGTTACTCCAGTGGCTGCTCTCAGGAAGCAGCCTTGGAAACATGAATCGCTTTGTTGGGACTCTCCTGGCAGCTGCATTGCCTGCCCTGGGGGTTTCGCATGTACAAAGTGGAGCTTCCCAGAGGACGTGTGGCAGAAACACAGGGTAAAAGGTGTGTGGCACCTTAGCACCCCGTGCCTCGGCTGCTCATGTGTGCAAGAGTGGGCAGCCCAGAGTGAGTACAGGTGGGAAAGGTGGGTGTGTAGGCTTCCTCTTCATCACTGCAGAAGACAGTCCCAGGAATAATGCATGAGCTCCCATTCCTGACAGAAGGATCCCCGCAGTCTCCACTGCTTGGAGATGAAGATTCAGTATGGCAAGGTACTCTGCACCCAAGCCACCGTCTTTTCATGCCCAAGTGAGAGCGGGACCACAAACAAAACTGAAGAGGAATCAATACCTGTGGTTCATGGTGCTGGTGAAGGCTATGGAAAGCACCTGGCACTGCCAGAAGAACAGACATCTGTCATGGAAGAAGTCAACCAGACGCTCCTTGGAAACCAGATGGGGAGAGTTCGTCTCCCATGCTTTGGACGTCATGGTATCAGGAGGGACCAGCCCTGTGGAAGGGCACCAGGCTGGGTTGAGGATTAGCAACCATAAGAACGGTCTTAGTGAGTTGGATTGTCCATTGTGATGGCAACCACGGTGTGTTAGGCCGGGTTGTCCAGAGAAAGCCATCCAGTGACATTCTTCCATGGGCAAGAAAGAGCTTTCTGTCCAGAAGTAATTACAGATCCAAGACAAAAACAAGTGCAAATCCTAGCCAATCCAGCTCAAGTCAATTAGTCTGATCCTAGTCCATACGTGCCTCTTCAGAACCAAGCAGCCTCATGTCATGACTCAGAATACAGGAAGATCGCAGGTTGGCAGATGCCAAGTCCTATGGGACTGAGGTCAGTGGACAGCAGGCAGGGCCTCAGCAGCCCTCAAGGTAGCCAGCAGGCAAGAAGTTCAAGGCAGACAGAGAGAGGTCAACCTCCAGAGAGCTATGTATCTTGGTAGCACTTCCAAGGGAGATCATTACGCTGCCACCCTATTGACAGACCAAACTTCGCCCATATCTTCTTACAAGACTATCACAAAAGACTATCACAAATGAGATGCAACATATCAATTGTGAGCATGCCTCAGATCCAAGTAGTGTTTGGGTGCTATGAGTTGGGGAAAACCCAAAGGCATGTAACAGCGGCAGCAGCAGTTTGCTGGATAAGTGTTTTCACAGCTAAAGCTGTTCGGAGGTTGTTAGAGATGCGTGCTAATTGTGTCAAATGCCTGAGAGACCCAGTGGGTGGTGTCACCTCCTTCAGGCTCACCTTTCCTTCCTGGTGCCGACAGAACTAACCGGTGTAGTATCATTTGTCATTTTGGATGGATGCTGGATTTGTCTCACTAGACATGAAAGCAGAATCTTTATCTCCTCTGTGTGTGTTTTCTTATCTGCCTGTCTCTAGCACCTGTCAGGGAAACTGACTGAGTGCAGAGTGGAGCCAATTTCTGTTGAATAGTCGAGTGAAGGACAGATGCTTGGCGCAGTGCTTCCTGCACACTGGACACTGGGAGGCACCGTGCTGCTGGATCCCAGAGAGGACTCTGTCTGCCTCCACGTCTCACACCTGGTCATGTGATTAGGAAGGCACTGAGCACATTATGCTTTGGTGACTGGGACTGCTCACTGCTCAGCGTCACCCTGGGCTTTGGGGATGGGATATCTTTGTCACTGCTACCTATTTGAATTGTCCTGGCTGAAAGCAAGCAGGGCCCAGAGGGGGCAGGGGTGGCTGAGCTGACAGGATGAACCTGTCAGGGGACTTCTGGGCAAGTGTAAGGACGTCCACCAGAAGCAGAGACCCAGGTTAAAAGAGGAAAATAGGAATTGCACACTTCGTAGCCAGCCCAATGCCATCGAATGGGTTCCATCCGACTCAAAGTGACTTGAGGAACAAAAATCTGCTACGAGGTTGATGCAGACCCATCAGAACCCTACAGGTCAGGGTAGAACCACCCCTGTGAGTTCCGAAACAGTAAGTCTTTACAGGCATTGAAAGTCTCATCTTTCGCACAGGAGGAGGTAATTTCGAACTGCTGACCTTGCAGGGCTCCTCGAGCGAGTGAGACCCTCTATGGCAGACTGAAACCACCCTTCTGGTTTCAGAAGCAAACTGCCTCCGCTTTCTCCCGTGAACCAGCTGATGGATTTTAACTGCTGCTTACCGCCTCATGTATAACCAGATAGCCTACATGTATAACCAGATAGCCTATCAGGGCTCCTGAGCTGCACCCTGGGTGGTGACTTCTGTGAAAGGAATGGGATGGGCCAGTAACATTTTCTCCACTATATCTGCATTCTCATTCATCTTCAATACCTCACTCATTGTTCGTTTTTAATTCCTGGTGTTTACAGCAAAGATGGACACAGTGGCTTCAACGAAAGACCCAAACATGACACCAGTTGTGAGGATGTCAGTAGGCCCGGGTGGGGCTTCACTGTGGGTCAGAACGAACGCTCAATGGGCCATGACGACAACATCACTGCAGTCAAGGACTCCACCTGTTCCTTTTGAGTTCGCTCAGTTATCACAGCCGTTTTGCTATATTTCCCTTCAAGGAATCCAGGACTTTTCTTTCTTCAACCATGTCTGTTTGCCCTTCCCAGTCATAAAGTAAAGTGACCAGATTTTAAGCGGGACACCATCGACCAGTGGAGGTTCTTGAGTAAAAATGTGGCCTATATAGAGCAACAAAAATGTTCACAGAACACAAAAATAATATTGTAATATATTTATTTAATTTTAAAACACTGCAGAACGAAGGACAAATTGTTAAGAAGCAGTACATCTGGTCACCTTAACGACCATTGTTCTCCTGTTCTTCCCTCTCTGTCCAATGGGCTGGCTGGTTCACAGTGCCTGTGCCTTTTTTCAGGCCACGTGGTAAGCCTTCCTTTGGCAAGGGATTCTCTCAACATCAAAATCAGAAACATTTGAGTGGCTCTGAGCAGAAAGAAATTCTGAGGGGGTTGACCAGGCAAGGTTTAACCCTCACCATTTCCCCGGGTGGGCGATTGCCCCCCCCCCCCGGTGGGCGCTACGACCTGTCAAAGCAAGTAACTGCGCCATCACACCAAGGCCCTCTGTGTAGATGCTGGACGGCGATCCACACGGTGGGCATTTCGAAACCCCAGCCACTTCTCAGGAGAAAGACGGGGCCTTCTACTCCTGTAAACATACAGTCTCCAAAACTCATTAGGATACCACCTACCAATAGCATGCTTTATCCTGCGTCAGGGGTCTAGACTACAGACATTTTCCATTGCCAAGGGGACACTGTGTTTTTGTTCTGTTTTGCCTGAAAAGGGGGCAGGAGACCACCTATGTATGGGAATCTCTGTGACACTGCCCGGCCTCTTAGGGCAAGGACTTCCTGGTTTAGTACTGGGTGCTCAGTGTAGAACAAAGAGCTGCTGCCATCAAGTCAATTCAACCCATAGCCACCCAACAAGACAGGGTTGAACTGCCCTGTGGATTGCAGAGATGGTATCTCTTGATGGACATAGACAGCCTCATCTGTCACCGAAGGAGCAGCCAGTGGGTGCAAACTGCAGACCTCTTGGTTAGCATAGCCCACTGCATGTTCCTCACCTCCTGATGTGTCTACTCATAACAGCTGCTCAATGAAAAGTCCGCATTTCTCAAGGGCCTACAGCCAATCAGGGCAAAGCCCAGACTTTCTTGTGTGTCTCCTAGGTGCCTGCCTTTGCCACCTCCCCAGTGATCTCATTGTAGTGTAAAAGGAACCCCCCTCCCCCTTCTGCTGTCTCCAGTCTTTGAACACACAATTACCTTTCCTCCTCTGGTCCTTAACACCTCGCAGCTGGCCTCCCGCAAGCCTGCAAGCCCGGCTGCAGTTGCACCCCGCAGCCACTCTGAAAACTGTCACTCTTCACCACCTTCTGCTAAAACGCAGGCCCCCACTGTGCTCATGCCATCCTGACTGTGTCCAAAGTGTAATATTTAATTGCATTTCCTTAATCTTTACCACTGTATTGCTAAGCTTTCTAATACCTTCAAAATACCAAATCGCCAGCTTATCCTAATTAAAGAATCTCAATTTAATCCATATTGCATGACAATTCAATTTGTTGATTGCTTTTTCTTCCCTCCCTCTCCCTGCCTCCCCCCCTCGCCCCCACCCCCTTCCTTTGTGAAATTCCCCGTCAAATGTATTAATTCAACATGATGAATCCTGTATTCAACCCACTGGAGTGAATAATTAAAATTAGCTGATAAAACTTTCAGCAGAATTACTTTGTGAAATTGTTGAACAGATGTGTCATTTTAATGAAAATCCACAGACAAGCTCCTTTCCTCCCCCCAGCCCCCACCCCCCTCGGCAGGATAAAAATATTATCCCCTCGGCACATACTTAATTTGGTGGTAAATACACTCGGAGCGATGGCTGGAAGGGAAGAAAAAGCAACTTGTCACACTTAGTAACTTGATTTTTCCCCAGCACGCAGTAACAGCTATCTACGGTAATTCATAGTGCCCCATTGTTGCTGCAAGTCCCAAAGAGAACTTATTAAAATGCAATAATCTCCTATTTAAACAGAAACAATAACCATTAAATTTCCTGCGGATCCAAAATTGAGCACAAGCCCCATCTGGTAAGAGTGATTAGAGGCCTGATGAGGGAATTTAATTTGCAACATTCGGAGACTGAATCTGAGCCGAGCATGTCACCTGGGACCCCAGGAGCTGCCTGCTGTCTTCCTCAAAATCTTCGACCTCAACCAAGAATGGAATGTAGACGTGGAAATGTTACCCAGGGGCCCCCTCCAGCCCCCTGCCCACCCCACCCCCGGCCGCCCCCCAGCAGGATTGGGTTTCATTATATGTCTCCAGCAGGCCTGGTGAGCAGGAGGGATTTCAGGGGGTGGCGGTGGGAAGGGGGTGGTGGTGGGGGGAGGAGGGGGGAGTCTTCACTGGGCTTTCTGACAGCCAAGGCTAATGCTATCATTACCCAGCATACCCAGGGCGGCTCTTGAAGAAGGTGGCCGCCCCTCTCTGGCTGTGGACAGCCCACCCCTCCCTGTCCCCCTCCCCCTCCTCCTGTTCCTCCTCTTCCTGGCCACTCTCTCAGCCTATCAACTCCTTTGCTTACCTGGAAGCTTCCTACCAGCTCTGACCACCTCTCTTTCCTAGCTAGCCCCAGAGTCAACCCATCTTAGGAGGTTTTTGGGGAACAGCCCCCACCAGGATGTCTCCAGGGCAGTGCTGTGGACAGGCTCTCTCCAGGTCTTCATTTGTGTTGTGGTTGTTTAAACTGTGAAAGGGCCGTGATTGAGTGACCGCTCACCCCAAACTCACTGCCCAGGAGTCCATTCCAACCCCCAGGGACCCTCTCGGTTGCGAGGAGATGCCTGTCAGAGACAAGAAGAACGAATCTGAGCTGTCCCGGAGTCGATACCCACTCGCAGGGAGCCTGAAGGACAGGGAGGGACTGCCCTTGTGAGTTTCCAAGCCTGAAACGCTTCATGGGAGTCAAAGCCAGGTGTCTCCATCTCCTGTGGACACTGGTGGTTTCAAACCACTGATCTTTGCGGACAGTAGACCGGTTCCTCGCCATGACACCACCAGGGTTCCTGCCAGGAGCCAGGAGAAGAAGGCCCCAGTAGTCAGTGCAAATTAGCATCTGTCCCACTTCCCGCCTCTTCTCTCCCAATGTGCCCCCTACCCCCCACCCCCACACACATTCATGCAGCTTTCAAAAGTTGCTGTCAGAGACATGGGGCCCTTGGAGTTTATTCGCATGTTTTAGGCCACAAGAGACTCCCGATCTTAAGCAGGGCACAGACACAGACAGTGCTGGGAGGAAGGCGACCATGAGCAGAAGGTCACAATGTTCTCCGAGGTTGGGTGTGATCTCACAGCTCCAAACTCTCTGCCATCAAGCAGATTGAGACTCAGCAACCTCCTAGGACAGGGTTGAAGTGCCCCTGTGGGTTTCGGGGACTGTCACTCTTTTTGGGGGGATCCTTGTGGCGTGTAATGGTCGTGAGATGGACCCCGAACTGCCAGTAGCTCTGAGAGAAAGAGGGTCTTTCTACTTGTGTCAAGACGAAAGAGTCGAAAAATCTCATGAGCAGTTCTCCCTTGGCCTCTAGAGTCCTGAGTTAGGCTTGAGTTGCCCTGAGGGTTTTCATAAGGATGGGGTGGGGGGGGGGCAAAGGAAACCATCACAAAAGCATGGTGGGAAAACAAGCAATCCTTCACAGGTACAGGTGGGGGACAGGAGCATGACCGGTATGTGTACGTGATGCTAAACTGGAGACTTTATGGCTGGCCAAGGCTGTGAGGGCTTGACTCGAGTCTCTGCAAAGCCCAGCAGGATGCTCCTTCTAGGACATACCCGGGCCAGCTTTTAAGGAAGACTGTCCCTCCCCAGCCTGGCTGCAGACAGGTAGAGGTGATCCACTCTGAGGGCAAGGATGGTCACGTGCCAGGTTATCAGTCAGAAGTTGTTCGAGAGAGGCTTAATCCACCTGAGGACTCTGAAAATGGGTTTTGGACTTTTATTACCCTCCACAACCTTCTGTTAACCAAATGGTCAGAATTGAAGCGCGAACACACTTGTACTGTGTATGTGGGAGTCGTTGGGGTGGGAGTATCAGGCACACAGAAAGACCTGCTGTCAGGTATCTATCAAGATAAACTCCTAGTGCAGCGCTTCTCAACCTGTGGGTCGAGACCCCTGTGGGAGTGAAACAGTCCTTTCACAGGGGTCACCTAAGATCACTAAAGACATAGATCTCGTGGTTGTAGGACTGAGACCCCGCTCCTCTATCCATCTCCACCCCTATGCAGATATGCCCACAAATGAGTACCCCGCGTGAAGACTGCTACACCCTGCTTCAAGACAAAACTTCATTTATTTGTCATTAGAAATAAATATTTCGCAATATGTAATGACACATTGTTTTTGTGATTCATCACTGATTTAATGATCGGATTGCAGCAATGAGAATACATCCTGCCTCTCAGATATTTACATGACGATTTCTCACAGTAGCAAAATCACAGTGAGGAAGTAGTAACAAACAACATGATGTTATGGTGGGGGTCCCCACCCCGTGAGGTCTGTATGCAGGGGTCGCCGCATGAGGAAGGTGGCGAACCATGGCCCCATGATGTGCCTTCAGGAGTAGTGTTCCGGGATAGGATGCAGGGCGGCTACATTCTGACTATGCTCAGTTTGCCCAGCCCTTCTCCTCCCCGATCTCCCTGGATGTCTCAGCACCCAGAGCTCTTTCTCGTGGCCTCCCAAAAAAACGACCCCTTCCCTCTCTGCCTCCTCCCAGCCAGTATCTTCTCTGGCCCCCTGACTGACCGGGGTAATGTGGGAGCGTGGGGATACAGGGGCTGCCCACGTGTCCAAACGATTGCGACCACCACCTCTCCCCCTCCCAGGATGCAGCCTTTCCCGGGGTCCTCATTTCTCATTCGAGAAACTCACCTTGCGTTTCTTTAGAGAAAACCAGGATGCTGCATCCTCAGACCATGTGGGGGAGTCAAACGGCCCACTCCCGGGTGTGGCCTGCTTCATAGCAGTCTCTTTCCTTAGACATTCACGTGGCGCCCACAAGGACCTAATTCATTGGCTTGGCGGGGGAGGAGACATGGGAGAGGGAAGTGAAAAATGAATGATTATGAAACTGCATGGCCTTCACCAAAAGAGTCTCACTGCCATGGAGGCAATTCATTGCAACCCTGGAGCACAGGGTAGAGCAGCCCCTGTGAGTTCCCAAGACTCCTCACTCTTCACAGGACGAGAAGCCTCATCAGTCTCCCAAGGAGCAGCCGGTGCCTTCGAACGGCTGACCTTGCAGTCAACAGCCCAACACGTAACCCATTACACCACCAGGGTGCCTGTAGGTGGGAATGCGCAGCGTAAATACATGAGTGCGATATAAAATCGTGGTCGCAACAGTGGTGGGGAAGGAGTCCCTGGGCCGGGTGGGATTGATGAATCACTGGTGTGTTCACAGCTGTGAGTGGAGAATAAAGAGAGCTGGCTGGGGACCGGTGTCGTTCACAGAGGCTGCCTGTGCTGGCATTCCTGGCAGCCAGAAGCTCCCAGCTGTAGTAGCCAAGACACACAGGTGCTAGACCAGAGAAGGGGGTGGGCTCTAAGGCAGTGCAGGTGGGAATACCAGGAGACATGGTGGAGATTCTTTGGAGTGCTGGCTGCGGTGGGTGGAGCCTGTAGTGGCATTTACTCTGATGTCAGACACCATGCCAGAAGACCCCAAGTTGATCCCAATTCACAGCTGCCCGATTAGGACCGTGGAGAGCGGCCCTTGAGGGTGTCCAGAGACCAAGTCTTTACTAGAGCATGCCTCTTCATTCTTCTCCTGAGGCCAGGTTGGGAGGTTTGAACCACTGACCTAGCATTTGACTGCTACTGAGTGGCTGGGATGGAACCACCATCCGTGAGGTTATCAGCCCAATGCGTTAGCTTGTACCCACAAAGCTCCTAGAAGACCAGACGCGATGCCCTCTATGCCCTCGATGCCCACTCCTGTTCAAAACAGCCCTTTGGACGGAATAGAACTGCTCTTTGGGGTTTCCTAGAGTTTACGTCCAAGATCAAGCAGAGAGAAATTGTGAGGATGGCACAGGACCTGGCAGTGTCTCCTTCTGTTGTGCGTGAGGTGCCTCTGAGGCAGAATGAACACAGTGGCACTTAACAGGACTTTAAATCTTTATAAGAGTAGACCCCCAAAAATCACAGCCTCCTCATCAAGTCGATGCCTACTCATAGTCAGCCAACAGAATAGGGTAGCACTGGTCCTGAGTTTCCAGACTGTCACAGTTTATGGAAGGAGAAAACCTTGTCTGTCTCCCCCAGGCTGCTGACTTTGTGGATAGAAGCCCAACACATAACCGCTGCATCACTAGTATACAGCCTCCCATTTTTCTCTGGGAACCCTTGAGTGAGTTCAGGTCACTGACCTGTGGTCAGAGGCTCAAGGCATTATTTAGCAGGACACCTCAAGGTCAAGCATCAAAAGCAAAAACCACACTTAGCTGCCACCAGGTTCAGGACCAGGCAGAACTGCCCCTGAGAGTTTCAGGGGTAGCTCTTCTAGGGGGTAGGATGCCTTATCTTCAACCTCTTGAGCTGGTTTGAAACTGCTGACTTTGCACCTCAAGACCTATGCAGAACCACGAGGCTACCTGAGCACGTTAGAAGGCTGAGCCCCGGCGGCATAGTGGTTGTGCGCGAGACTGCGGCCCACTGGGACGGAGGTTCAATTCCAGCAGTGGGGCTGGGCCTCCTACTCCCACCACCAGAGAGCATTGAATCCCCCCCCCCCCAAAAAAAAAGAAGAAGAAGTCTGACCCACCTGGGTGTAAATAGTCCCTGAATCAGGGATTGATTCGAATTCATCCTGGTCTGCTTCCACCCCCTGCTGTAAATTTGCATTTCCACCCTCCCTGTCAGCTAAATCAAAATCTCCATTTTAACAAGATCTGTAAGAATCTGCCTGGGGACCTGGATCAATGGAGGTACTGACTCAGTTCATGCCAGGGTGAGGTGGAAATGTAAATTCTCAGCAGGGAGGCAAGCAGTCAGAACCTCTGCCCAGAACCACCCAAAATCTCATTGGGAAAAGGTTCCTTGACCCTGTTTCCCTTGCTGTAAATGGTGTTGTATAATACTTTTGTGTTTCTTGTGGATTGGTAAAGCGGAGGTGCTGGGTAAATGATGCTCATTTGCTTACAACCCTGAGAACAGAAGGGAGACGTTATATACAGAACAAAGCTTGGGGTGTCTTGACTATGCTCACATCCTCTTTAATGCCTCCCCTGCCATATTTAGGACATCATTCCAGAACTGACCACCTTTGATGGTATTTTTGACCCTTCCTGTCTTCATCTCCAATCGGTTTATCAGCTGAGGTGTTGACTCTCCTTGGTATTGATTATATATATGACTCTCAAGTTTAATACAGCATGCATAGAGGTGTAACTTCATTTGGGAAAATCCCAGAAAGAAACATTGAAATGTTCACAGTGGCTGGGGGACGAAGGGTGATGACAGTTTGGGTCATCTTGCTTATTAAGTCTATAGCATTTTTACACTAAAGGCACACACAGTTCAATAAAACAGTGGCCCGTTTGGATTGCCTATAAGATCAGCAGTTGAAGCTTCTGCTACTTCAGATAAAGAAGTGCAAGAACTAGACCCAGTAGGAGCTTCGAGGAATGCTAATGAAGTATTCTGATCCCAAGATAAGTCGCGGCCTTCTGGAAGGAATCAGTCAACCTCCATGTCCATGGCACTGGAGAACTCAAGTCACCACATCGTCTTGTGGTTCTGTATCTGATTGGGGAAGTTTTTCTAGATGGGATTTAAGGTCTCCTCTCGATCCTGTTGGTAGGCACCATGAAATGGGGTCCCCCTCACGGGAACCTAAGGTCTAATCAAAAGAAACTGTTGATCCATGAGTCACCCTCCCAGTCATGCTTATGTTTCAGTCATGGTCATAGCTCCTGTGTCTGTCCATCTTGCCACGAACCTTCCTTTTTGTCACTGGTCTGCATTACCAACCCTAACGTCCTTCTCCAGGGACTGGTCTCTCCTGACCAAGTCTCATCAACCTTGCCTGTGAGGAACAGTCTGGCTATCCTTCTTCTAAGACAGATTTGTTGGTTCTTATTCTTCATTCTTCCTTATAAAACGTCCAACTTTCACATGCATATGAACCAATTGGAATTCCATGACTTGGTCATGTCTACCTTGGTTCTTAGTAGATCTTGAGTCCCTGTGCAAATCCTTGGTCCTGGGCCCTGAATCAAGACATAAATTCTTCCATCCCAAGCAATACCTTTACCAGCACTGATCCCTTGTGGTATACCTCACCTTCATCTTTGCTGTTTGATTTGCAGATGGGTTCCTGTGAGAGTTGTATAATCTGGTGTCAATTTGAGGAGTTAGAGGGAAGGGAAGGAGTCTAGCCTGACAATGAGGGTGTAGCTTGATGACCTCATCTGGGGACACTAAGAAGATGAATAGTTCATTTGAGGTGAGACACATGCTCACTCTCTGGGAGACATTGCAACTGACAAGGCACATGGAACTACTCTAGTGTCCCGAACTGGAGGAACCACAGAGACCCCTGCCAGTGCTGAGATGCTCACAACGCCACTCGATCCACAAGCCTTTCCACCCACTGGCCTGTGATCTTCCTGGATTTGATGTCGTTGCATGTGTTTCGTGAGTCTGAAGAAGGCTTTACAGATTGGTATTGGACGTATGTGTTACTACCAGATTTATGGACTTGATCTGGACTGGGCTGGGATGTTTTCTCAATATTAAACTAGTCTTGTATATACAACTCTTTTTTATACACACATGAGTGCCCATGGACTTGTTTTCTCTAGTCCACCTAGACTCACATGGTTCCTAAACTAGATAAATAGAATATAGGGATGTTGTGGGGAAAAGAGCACAGGTCATTTGGGTTGGTTGAGGGCAGTCAATGTCTTCACACTACTTACTTGACCTTTTTACAGTTGGTTTCATGCCATGTCTGCAAGAGGACATGCCAATATAAAAGATATTATTTTTAGCCAAGATACTGTAACTATATATAAATGTTCTATAAAAATACATCCCCTAGATAAAAGTGCTTATTACTTTCTTTTTGTTTTTAGAAAATTTTTTTAAAGAACTTTTATTTTTTTGTTAAATCAACGCCTTTGGGGCTTTGATGTGACTATTATACTCTTCATTGGGGTTCTCTCTCTGCTCCTTCATCCCCAGCCCTTTTGGAATCCCTGTAGGAAAAATGGAAGGCGGTGGTGTTGGGGGTGGGGGGGCCTAGAAGCATGGATTCCTTAATAAGTCCCAAAGGTAATCAAAGAAAAGAAATGGAATATGAACCAACTCATAAAATATTCTAGCGCATCTTTGGGGAATATTTAATGCACATAAGGTCAGGCCTTTGTAATGTTAATTTTAGAGTTGTAGGAAGAAGGCCATTCCTTTAAAGAGTAATATTGCTCCCTCTGAAAAAAGCTTTGGTTTACTGAGACATGCTGTGTAACCAAGGCTTCAAACTGGTTTGAACCGGTTCAGCTATGGCCTAGTCAGTGAACTTGAAAGTGGTGCACATTCATGAACTATGGGTGTAGTAGAATGGTAACTTGAAACCAATTCCCACTCACAGCGACTCTGTAAGACAGTCCTGGGTTTCTGAGGCGATACACCTTTCCAGGAGCAGAAAAGGTGTCATTTGTCTCCAACAGAGTACGTGGTGAGTTTGAACTGTTGACCTTATCGTGAGCAGCCCAATGCATGACCCACTACACCATCTGGGAACAGCCATTGGAATGGTAGCAATTACAGATTGAAGGTTTAGAAGGGAAAACTCAGAAGAGGTGAAGTGATCCCTGCCAGGAGCTTAATGGGGGAGACCAGATAATCTTCAGGGCTTTGGAGAGACACACTCAAAGCAACTCGTTGGCAGCCATCTTTGAGCATCATCATTTCGGACTCTGTTGGTGAAGAAGAAATTCCGCTACATTGCAACACACGCCTTGCCCGTGTTTTCTAGAATGGAGATTAAGTTCCACACAGAGTGTTGACTGTTGATGTTTCCATGGCAGTTATTGTTGAGGGAACACCTACATGTATAAAATGTGTATTTATTCTGGTTTTGGTTTGTTGGCCATCACCATACAGACAACCCCTTACAAAACCCTGATTCTTCCCCAAAGGTGAGTCAGCCTTGAGGAGTCAGAGCTACCTGGACGCAGGAAACACACCATTCTCCATACGTGGTGCCTTCGAGAGGTGTCCTGTTTGTGCTCAGAGGGTAGATCTTCTAGTGGTTCTTCAGTCTCATGCTGTTTTTGATACAAGTCTTCCTTACTTGAGTTTACATTGTGCTGCATTGCAAAGGCTCCTTCTCTCCTTCCGTTCCCTCACTTTCCCCTCCCCTTCTGCTTGCATTCTCTCTCCGGCTGTTTTTGAGAGGTGCCTGCGAATAGGTCCCAGCTCAGAGTGACCTCCACATGTTGAGCAGCACTGCTATCCCTCCCCCATCATCCCTGCATTGAAGACGCTGGTTGAGCCCATTACTGCAACAACTGTGTCAATCCATCTTACTGAGCATCTTCTTCCCTGTTCCCGACCCTTGACAATGACACTTTCAGACACTGGAAGAATGAGCTCTTCAAGAGAAGAAAAGGATGGCAGATGGACTCCCCAGCCTGATGTCCTATTCTAGAGAATGGGAAGATGGGAGTCTCCCCTTCCTGCTCAGGTGCCTTCTGGTGGTTCTCCTTCTGAGACAGATGTGTTTCTTCTCTCTGCACTGCTTGCACCTTCTTTGGGGTGATCCCCATCAGATCCCACGTTCCTGGGATAGACCATGAAACAAAGCAGAACATGATATCCTCTGAAGTGGTGCCCAGCACACAATCACCATGGGGTGAGGTCCTTCCATCATTCTCTCATTCTATCAGACAGCTCTTCCAGTGTTCAAGAGAGCTGTGCCTTCCCATTGGAGGTCTTGCCATTCAGCCAGACTCACACGTCCTCTCCTCATTGTCTTCACCTCTAGTTATGTCCCTGTTGGTGTGTGGATATGTGTCTTAGGACTCAGCACTCAGTCTGTCTGCCAATGAGTCAATGAGGAATGAGGCCAAGGAGAGAGAGAGAGAGAGAGAGAGAGAGAGAGAGAGAGAGAGAGAGAGAGAGAGAGAGAAAGAGACCAAAATGGGCAAACCAGCCCATGGAAATTACCCTGGTTTCTCCTCCCAAAGCCTTTCGGTCACAGTGGTAGCTAGAGAACCTGCAGGCTGCCTCTCACCTTCCACGCATTCAGCATTCCTGTTCTGGACCGTTTCACCCTTAGGCGTCCTATATTTCTCGCACAGATGGTCTCGCACAGGCCTAGCAAAATGTTTTAGGCTTTGCATAAATTAAAACAGGAGCTCCCTGAGTACCAGAAGGCAACTTTCTTTTCACCTTCTTGTTATTTTTCAATCTGAAAACAACGACGCTGGCCCAGTCTACCAAATACACCACCTCTGTCTCAGGATAGGCTTCATGATGGCTTTTCCTTCAAAAAGGGAGGCAAAAGAAGACAGTTGTTTGAGTGGGGAGGTGGGGGATATACTCACATATACAAAGCAGAGAAGTGGTGTCAGTTGCTGCTCCAGATGGGTTTTCTGCTGGTCTGTGTGCCTCATAAGGGTGGCCTGCCATGAGCATGTGATGTCATTTGAAAAAGTAGTATTTGAAAATAGGACTCTGGATGACTTCTTTGTGAGGACGTTTCAATGAGTAGAAATCCTTCTCATACCTGTGTGCTGCACTGAACTGAGGCTAAACTCACCTCTGTTTGAAATATGGTCGTCAGTCAGCCCAAAGAAACAATATGGCATCCCTCCAAGGTCCATGCAAACCTGTTCCAAAGCCTTGGCTTGGGGTCCATTGTCTTCCTAACTTGCTGGAGAGTTCCCAGTCTGATGCTTTTTTTGATGAGACCCCTCCCTTTTGAGGTCCACATCCCATCACCTTTTCTTCTATCAACCTTGTCTCCTCAGCATTCATCTTCCCATGAGCCAACCTCACTCCTTCCATGGATTGTGAATGACAGGGAGGCTTAAGGTCAATGAATGAGTTTAGGTCCACTCTTGAATCACTAGAATGGGCCACCCCTGACAGTCCACCTGGATAATAGCAATAATAGAAGCTACCAGATATTAACTGACTACCCATTGTGATCAGATACGATGTATCTAATGTTTAATTATTTATCACTGGGGCCCTGGTAGGACAGCGGTTAAGCATTCAGCTGCTAAGTCAAAGGTCAGCAGTTGGAATCCACCACCCACTCATTTGGAGATTGGCCAGGCTTGCAAAGCCTCTGGGACAGTTTCACTCCTGCCCTATGCACCAGTGTGTTAGTCTGGGTAGACTAGAGAAACAAATCCATAAGCACACATATGTATACAAGGGAGAGGTTTATATACAAGAGGAAAGGAACATTGAGAAAGCATCACAACCCAGTCCAATTCAAGCCAACAAGTCTGATATTAGCCCATATGTCTGATACCAGTCCATAAAGTCTTCAGATTCACGAGGCACATGCAATGACATGAGGACAATCACAGGCTAGTGGGTGCAGAATTTTGTGTATCCAGTGGTAGTAGAAGAATCTCAGAGCTGGGAGGGGCCTCTCTGAGGCTTCTGAAGCATCTCAGCACTGGCAGGAGTCTCTACGTGGCTTTTCCAGCTTTGGAGTTCTGGTTCCATCAGGGTCAGTCCATGTGGCTTCTCCTCTGGAACTCTCACAGGTAATCAGCCTTGTGTCTTGTCAGTAGAGTGTCTCCTGGGGACTGAACCATAAGTCTCTCACCTGCAAGGGGGAAAGCTGGCCAGATTTCCCAGAATTCTCAGGAGAATACCGTGCCCACACAGAGGTCTCATTTTTTATCTCCAGATTGACAGGTTACACTCTACCCCTACACCCTAACCTTCAAATTGACACCAGCTTAGTGACTGGCACAGCTAATGAATCAGAAATCCTACATCAACTGATAACCTTGTTGCTGTTGTTGTTGTGTTGCTGTTGTTAGGTCCATGAAAGCCAGTCTGACTCATAGCAACCCTATGTACAACAGAAGGAAACACAGCCAGGTCCTGAGTCAGTCTCACAGTGGTTCTTATAGTTAAGCCCGGTATTGCAGCCACAGTGTCCAATCCATCTTCTCAAGGGTCTTTCTCTTCGTCACTGCCCCTCCACTTTACCAAGCATGATGGCCTGTCCCAGAGACCATACTCTCCCAACTTGTCCACTGTACACCAAGTCTCACCATCATTGCCTGTCAAGAGCATTCTGACCTTGCTCACCCAAGATAGATGTTGGTTCTTTTGGAAAGCCATGAGACTTTCAGTAACTTTAAGGGCTTGGGAGTTAGAGGTTGTGCCATACCGAAGAGAAGAATACAGAGTCCTGATCTCCCTCAGCTTCCTTCTGCATAAATTATTTCCTGACTTTTATAGATATCTTGTATAGTCGATTTTACTTTAGAATGTCCACCCATATTATTCGCTTAACTTAAGAACGTAAACATTTTTTAAAAATCTCACTGCCATCAAATCAGTTCTGACTCTTAATGAGCCCATAGGACAGGGTATAGCTGCTCCTGTGGGTTTCTCAGAGTATAAGTCCTTATGGGAGTAGAAAGCTTTATCTTTCTCCTCTGGAGCAGCTGATGGTTTCGAACTGCTGATGTTGGGGTTGGCAGCCCAACATGGAACCCACAGCACCATTGTTTTTCCTTTCGTGTTATTAAAGATTCTTTGTTAAAACCGAAAAAGATTTTAAAAGTTAAAGGGAACCCTGATAGAATTGTGTGATACCATCTAAGACACATAAATTGCTTTGAGTTAAATAGAAACCTTAAGTGAAATCTATATTATCTTGTAATAGAAAGAAAGATTTTCTGTATTAGAGTGTCCTACAAGACTCTTACTTCTAAAGGGTCCGGCAGTGAAAATGCTCAGATAATTAAGATCCTGGATTATTTTGTTTTCTTTGTTCTTTCTCTCAAAGAGCATGCTTTCAATAGTTCTGCATGTGACTAAGGTACAATATGGATGGATGGCTTATGAATTTGGATACTGCTTGATCTCAGCCTGCTATCAGTCAGATAGACTCCCTGGTCATGACTTGATCCAGTTGCTATATTTCGTGACTTTTTTGTCCTAGCTTAGTTCTGCATGGCTGGTACCAATCATGTGGATCACATAAACAGGGGTCATTTTCTGTGATTGAGAATGATGTTTTGAACTGTCTTTGGACCATTTGGAAACGCGAACCAGGCCTATTTGAACAAATCTTCTATACTCTGAAGTCGTAAAAGTACGGTTTTATGTTGTTTTAGAAAAGTGTGATATTTGTATGACTCACATTTAATTCTATTATCTGCCTAGAATTTTTGTGTATAGTATAAGATAGAGGTCCAGATCTTTAGCGTGTCTGGTTTTTGTTTTTGCTCTGTATAAATGATTACTACAGTATATATTATATAAAGGAGCTGTGGTGGAGTGTAGTAGGTTACATGATGGCTGCTCTGCAGGGTTAGTAGTTCAGAACCATGAGCCGCTCCTTCAGAGAGAGATAGGCTTGAGTAAGTAAGTAAAGATTGTCCGTTTTAGAAACTTACAGGGATAGTTCTAATCTGTCCTAGAGAGTTGATATTGTTTGTAAATAACCTAGACAGTAGTGAGTTTGAGTGTTTCTATACTACCTCGAAAGGATCCCGTGACCCTGAGTATGACTCAGAATCGACTCCATGGCAATGAGTTTTTTGTGCTATACTCCCTAGAACTTCCACCTGTAAAACTCTTTGCTATCTGGAACAAAGGATGGCTTTTTTCCAAGATTGTTGGATCTTTCAAAAAACCTGTGTAAAAGACTGATATCGGGCCTCTGTTTGAATTTGTAAAGACCACTCCTTCCTGGTTGTACACATGTCAGGTTGTCGTCTCAAATTATCAGAAGTTTTTCATCTCAGCAGCAAGACTTGTGATGGGGAATTTCTCATTGACATTCACTTGAGAGGTTGGACTGATTGATGGGACGGAATGAAGGGCTGTTCAGACCTTCCATGCACTCCACAGGAGGAAGATCAGACTGTCTGATCCCATCAAGATTTACAGCTTCAGAAACCCTCAGGAGCCATTCATCCAGAGGCTGTGGGCTCATCATGAGTGGGAGTCAACTAGATACCACTTGGTTTAGGTCTACTCTGGGCACTGATCGTGGAAGGCTTGAAACGCAGTATTTCTGGAAGGCCTCCTGTTAGATTCCTTCCCTTGGGTGGATCATTGTGCTTTGGTTTTGATCATTGGCCTTATGAAGATTGGAAACTGAAGCCTTGACTTTCACCTGGTTGGCAAATATTCTGAAAGCAACAGTAGAATGTAAATGTTTTCTTCCCATGTTTCAAATCTTGCCATGAGTTTTTTTTTTAATAGAAGGGTATTATGGGAATTATACAATCTGTTGTCAACTTGAGGCCATTAAGAGTGAAGAGGTGGAATTAAATCTTTAATCAGGTCACAGCGTTATGACCTCACTTTGGAGATGTTAAAGAGATAGATAGCTTGCTATAGGCCCGTCCAACACTGTCCCTCTGAGACATTCCTGTTGACAAGTTATGTGGAGCTATGTTGATGGCAGGCAGAACCTTGGTGTTTGTGAGAGGAGCCACATGGTGACTCATGCCAGTGCTAAGATGCTTCCACCTTCACTGAATCCCCAAGACTTCCCACCCACTGGCCTGTGATCTTCTTGCACTCAAGGTCATTGCATGTTGCATGAGTCTGAAGAGGAATTTACAAACTGATCCTGGATATATGGGCAAATATTGGACTTATGGATTTGAGCTGGCCTGACTGGGACGTTTTCTTAATGTACAATTACTCTTTCTATAAAACGCTTTCCTATATGCATATGAGCATCTATGAATTTTTTCCCCTAGTCTACTCAGACCAACACGGATATTTCCCAATTCATTCATTGTCTTTTGTTAAGTATTTTCAGGGGAAGGATCATTTTTTGTGGGCTAGTCAGCCATCACCCTGGTGGTTTAATGGTTCCACCAGGGTGATGCAATCTGTAAGGTTGGCAGTTCAAAACCACTAGCCTCGCCAAGGGAGAAAGACTGGACTTTCTACTCCTGTAAATAGCTACACTCTCAGAAAACCCACAGAAGGATTAAATAGAGTCATCATTGATTCAATGGCAGTAAGGATTTGTTTTTGTTGTTGTTGTTGTTTTGTTTTGTTTTCTGAATCAGACACAGCATACAGCAATAGCCACATTCCTGCCAGACACTGGCCCTCTGTAATCAGGACCCCGATATTGCACTGTATAAATCAAGTCATCCTGGTCTTTTCTATGTATATAAATATGGATGCAATGTAAAGGATCTCTTTCTTTCCAGTTCTTGCTCACATGCTTTCAAACCTAGCTAGTGGTCATTTCTGCTAGTGAAATTATCCTTCCTTCTTAAGTGGGATTAATATTTCATTTGTTCTGTTGAGCTCCACAAATAGCTTCTTGTTGGATAGCTAGCGGGCATCCTGGCTTCCAGGTACTCTGTAACCTGAGCAAGCTGGAGAACTGCTGAGGCAACCAAATTCAATCACTAAAAGGCTCCTCCAGTAGATCAAGTACTCCCCTTCCCCCGTATCTGTATTCCCACTACTTCTTGAATCCCCTACACCTTCCATGGGCTCATGTTCCCCCCACCTCCATTCCTAAATGCTTCCAAAGCTGCTCTTTCCATCCATTTTCCTTTTGACTCCTTTTGAGCGGCTGTCCTCCACTATTAAGTGGTAAGCTCCTTAAGATCAGCGTCCACAGATACGTTATCTTGGTCCTTTCTGAAGCAGCAGAAAACCCTGTGTTCAAGGTAGGTGGTCCCCTATCTGCTTAGTACACTGGCAGCTTAGTGAGAGACTTGCTTTTTTTGCCTATTGGATCAGCTAGCTCATCATGCATGTGTTTTCAATTCAGTGTAACTGGTTCTTGGCTTCTCTGTTGAAGGGGTCTTGGCCCTTACTCCCTTAGAATAGCTTCACAGCCCTCTTCACATTTTTTTTGGTGTAACTCAGAAGGAAGAGTGGTTGAACAGGGTTCATTGGGGCCGGATTCCCTCCACCTGCCTTTGAACTCCAGCTGGTTAACATACGGGGTCTCCTGGACCATGAAACCACCTCCCCCATCTTTGAGAAACAAATGGTGAGTGGCTAAGAATGGCAAACGAAAAAAATCACCCTCATCTTTCCCTTCTTCTCTGCCTCTTTGTCTTTGGCATGCCTCTTGGAGTCAGTTTCCAAAACCCCCAAAAGAGCTGAGTGCCTGCATTCCTTTGGCCAGCCAGCCTCTCTCTCAGATGTATTTTATGACTTTGGCTGATGTGAGAAGAACGTTTGGGGTTGTTGCTTTTTTTCCAGAGGTAGTTTCATGGTAATAGGCTTCCAAAAGCTCACATTATGTAATTGAACTTCTTCTTCTTGATCATTGTATAAGCTTTGCTCTGGGGCTTTGTTCTTCATTTTAAGGGACTTACAGCAAGAGAGAAGATTTGAATACCACTAATTGGGTTTATTGTTTTGTTAAGTACTAAATTGTGCTTTCAGAAATGTCCACTCACTTTGAGTCCTCAAGAGTGAAATGGTGATGCCTATATCTGTATTTGTATCTATATCTATATTTGTATCCACTCCTACTAGTAGACAATTGTAATCTCAGAAATCCACAGGATTGGGTGAAGGTTTTTTTTCTAATCTATTACTTATATCATCTTTACCTATATCTATATACATCTCTACCTTGTAGGGAACACAGACATCTGACCTCAACTTTTGCTTCTGGTCTTTGACAGTCACCTTTCTACACATCTCTTCCTATGAGCCCTGGCCCTTAGACCCCTCTCCCACCCTCACCCCCAAGTCCTATAATGGGGTCCTGCTCTCTCTGTGGGAATCTTCCCAATGTGCATGATGCTTCCAATGATTCTTAGTGCCCTGACCTCCTTGTTGCCCTGTCCACCTTCTCTGATGGCCTTCCATCTGTTGCCATGGATTATAACTCAGGTTTTCCTCTTCTTGTTTGTTAACCTTTGGCTTTACTGACATCAAATTCGCATACCATACAATTCAATAGTTTCAATAAATAAAACAGAGGTGCGCAACCATCACCACATTTAGAACCTTTTATTCATTCTTGTACTCATTTTTATGAGCTCCACATTCCTACCCCCCACCTTCCCTGCCCTAATCCTAAGAAACTATTAGTCCATTTAGTCTCTCTAGATTTCCCTAGCCTGAATTTCACTGAGAGAAAGTTGTACCAACACACACACACACACACACACACGCACGCAATAACCACCACACAGAAAACCCTCGAGTCCAAAGAAAGCAGAAGATAATAGAAATGAGCATAGATCTAAACGGGATCAAAAGGGAAAACAGATGCTGACGAAGTATGCACGAATCCACTATCTGATACATTCTGTTTAATAGCAAGGCTATTCATGTGCCTGGTTGATAGACACAGGGAGTTCACTGGAAGCCTAATCCATGTGTGGACAGACGCTGCTAATGGCTTTGGGGCTTTCACTGTCCTCCCCATCGCCTTAGGGCAAAGCAGGTCCTCAGAGGTTAAACCCGAAGGCAATTCCCTCCTCTTGTCTTAGAATTTATTATTTACCCTTGGATCACACAGCTTTGTGCACTTCTTATCATGAAATATGTTTGGGGTCACTCTTGCCCTTGGGCATGATGAGCCACGCCCTCCACCTTCCTTCTTGATGCCCGTGGGCCTTCCTTCCACCCGCCTAGGTACAGTTCTTTCTAGCACACCTCTGAGCCTCATGAATGAATCCAGAGATCTGTCTTCATTGGCCCATATCCTCATCAGCATGAGGGGAGGAATTGAGAGGGACTGAAAACACAAAGTAGGGGGGCAGAGGTCTCCCCCTCAGCCTCCCAGGGGGATGTTTCCTTGACAAAGGTGGGCTCCCGTCCAACTTCCGGCCCCACGAGCCTGACAAATGCACCTTTGTTGCCCTGCATCGTGTGTGAGTGGCTGCTGCCCCGTTTTTGTTTAGCAAGCCGCGCTGCCAATTTACTCTGCATGTTGTTCCATATTCTGCTCTAATTTGACTGCCATCTTGCCCCGGCGAGACGGTGATTGTTTATGGCAGGGCTGTAATGTGTTGTCAGCACGGGTTAGGCGCTCCTTGTTGGCAGTGGCCTAACATTGCCTTAGACACGGTGTCACTGTGGAATGGTTTGACAACGTGGAGAGCGCCGTCGTCTTGAGCTTCAACAACTGTGGAGGTCGAGAAAGGGCATCGAAGAGGAGCCCCGTCCTCGGGGGGGAGAGACAGGAAGGGAATGCTAAGTAGGACAGCAGCAAAGGTCCCCCGGGTGCTTCATTTTCACACCATTTTCATAATCCAGCGTGTTCTCTGCAAGCCATGTGGATGCAGCTGCCGCGAAGGAGTCAGCACACATTTCTGAGTCAGGAAGGAACGTCGTGGAGCATGACCCTGGCTGTCATTCTGCACTTTCAGGAAGTTCTCAGGTCTGTAGAGAAAGTACTTGCTAGTCACCTAGGCGGGGACCTCTCTGGGTCACCGCCCAGGGACTCCATCTGGGAGCATCTATCTAATGAGTCACCTGGCGGCTTAGTGCCTTTAGCAGTTGGGCACCGATCTGCAAGGTCAGCGGTTCAGAACCACCAGTGACTCCACAGGAGAAAGACAGGGCTTTCAATGCCCTGTTAAGTCTGGGAAACTCGTTGCGGAGTTCTGGCCTGTCCTTTAGGGTCACCTGGAGAGGGCATGAACTCGCTGGCAATGAGTGAGCTGACCCACTACCCAGATGGACCTGAGGGGGAGGGGGGGGAGCGGGCACTGTTTTGCTGGTCCCACCCACTGTTCTTAAATGAATTCCAACTCCTTGCAGCCAGGCAGGACAGACATAGGAGGATGCTGTGAAAAGGGCATTTGTATTCTTGACCCTCAGAGACTCTCAAGGGCTTGTCAAGTTCGAAAACACCGATCAGAGCCTTCAGAAAGTTCGTGGGAGGATTGAATGATAAGATAATGGAATTTTTCCCATGGGCTTTTGGAAGCCTCCCACTCTGGGCTGTGTGTGTGTGTGTGTGTGTGTGTGTGTGTGTGTGTGTGTGTAAACAGGGTAAACTATTAAAATAAGTAGACACTTTTCTCAAGTAGAGGGCAAAGTGACCCTCACAAGCTTGGTGGCCTCTTCTGGCCTGCTAAATGCATTTGCTACTAGTTTCTAGTTCATTTTTGGAGTGATCAGTGTTTGGCAGCGCAGGCCTTTCTCACTACCCCTCTCCCCCAACTGTCACACTTCCTATAGCGGTGGGTTCTCTGGCACCCAGGGCAGCTCAGCTGGCCCATCAGCCCAGTGTCCCCATGGGAACTCACATTGCTGTCTGGCGCCTTCCTCCTGGTGTCTGGCAAGCATGCGGAGAAATACTTAGACTCTTAGTCAAGCCAGTTTCTGGGCATAGCCATCTCTCTGGAGAGTGAGGAGGCAGCATTTGCCTTCTGTCCACAGAGAAGAGAAACAGAACCATTTCCAGTTTTGTCTGCACTGGCTGTGGCCAAAGAGGCTTCCTTCAGGTACCAGTTACCCTTGTTCTTCAGAGTACTGCTTTCCAAAATAATAATAATAATTATTATTATTATAATTATAATAATAATAATTATTATTATTAAGAGGCTGCTCCATTCGGAGGGCTGACCATGAAGTGCACACACCATCATGGAAGAGCCACGGACATGGTTCATGGTTGGGTCAAGAGCATGACATACCCAAATGGGAGGGACTGTGTAAGTCTCTCCCTACCATGTCTATCCTTTGTCCCCACTATTGCTCTTGCATGGTCCCTTGCCTGTTGTAGCTCTTGCCAAAGTCTTGGATAGCATCATATGTCAAACCTGATGCCAGTTCCCCAGCAGATGCCACCTCAGGGTTGTTGACCTCTGCTACCCTAGTTGAACTCAGAAGAACTGTGTCTGCTACGTTCTGCAAGGATCAAGCTACACTTGCTCGGTGTTCATGTTCTTCCAGCAGGAATCACATCATTCAGAGCTCTGTTCTTATTTGGGTTGTGCCAAGCTGGTGACTCCTCTGTGTCTTGGCCCCACATTTCTGGGGGAAATAGATGCCAACTCGTTGAAGTGAATTTCCCTTCATTTGCTTACCTGTTGAGTATGAATAAGTGAGGAAGGAAGGACTCCCAAGATCATTGTTAAAATGGTAGTCAAACCTGTGCATCCAAAGATGCTCCAGTTTTGTTTTTTTATTGTAAAGTTCAACATGCATCTACTATACAACACAGCAGTGTTCACTGCTAGAGATTCATGGAAAAGAATGGAAAACATAAGCCCACACAAAGACATGTACACTGGTGTACATTGTGACTTTGTCCCCTCCCATGATGATCCAATTCTGGAAGTTGCCAATGCCTTCTCGGTAAATTAATGGATCCACAATGACACATCCATGCAGTGGTCATAGCTTGTTGGAAAATAGAGAGATCACCCATGGAGTGTCACAACAAGGGTAAATCTCAAAAATGATAGAACGCATGTAAGAAGTCCAACACAAAGAGGTAGGTACCCTCTAATCATGCTTCTAGGAAACGTTGGGATCAACAAAACCAAGCTCTGGTGACAGAAACCAGACAATGGTTTACCTGGGCCGAGGAGTGAGAATCCTGATTCTGGAGGACACAAGGAAGTTTGGTGAATGCCACATCTCTTGATTTCGCGGGGCGGGGGGGGGGCATATTTATAGAAAGCAAAGATCCAAGGACTCTTGAGTCCTGTTAGACTTCTGGTAACTTTAGCACTGCTCAGCAGGTCTTAGTGTCTGGATTGCCAGCCCCATCTCTCATGGCACCACTCTCTGCAGCTGGGTGGCTTCTGACTCACAGCAATCCAATAGGATAGCAGCAAACAGCTTCCATGGCTTTCCAAGACTATCACGCTCTTTCTTTCTGGGAGTCACCAGTAGTTTCAAGCTGCTGACCTCACAGTGGACAGCCATCAAGTAACCCACTGTCCCACCCGGCCAACTGCCATTTAACCACCCAGTCAACTGCCATTTGTGCCACAGATATCACTTGTTACAGATATCACTGCACATAATGCTCAAAACTCAACCAACTTCACACGTCTGGATTACATACATCCAACAAAATGGGTGTCGTATACCAACGTTGATTTCTTTTAAAAATAAAGGTGGTTGTTTTATATCCCCATGTCTGTGATATAACTAGAAACCAGAGGAAAGAATAGAAGTTTCCTCTTTATACTCTCCTGTCCATAATGTCCATATGTCCTGACCCATATGTTCATGCTGCCATATTACAATCTTTCATTTAAAAGTTCACTTCCCCAATGAATTAAGTAGGATCCACATGAAGAAATCAAGTAAAATGCTGGGTCCATCTGTTCTTTCTTCTGATTTCTCCTCACTGCTGTGACCTTTTACTGTTCTCAGAAACCCTTGACGAGGTAAATTTTATATTCAGCATAGCCTTTGTGGAGAAACATTTTAGTTAATGATCCTTTTGCTCTTGAATGGTGATGACCACAGTTTTGTTCTCAAAATAACATTTGCTTGACTATATGTTTTTAATTGTCCGGCTGATCTCACTCAACTATCCACTGCTGTTGAGTTGATCACTACTCATAGTGACTATCAGGAGAGTAGACCCACCCTGTTGCTTTACAAGACTGTAAGTCTTTAGAAGAGCAGAAAGCCTCATCTTTTCCTACAACTTGGTGGTTTTGAACTGCTGACCTTAAAGTTCACAGCCTACCACATTTCTTCTGTTACCATTTTGAATTTTTTTATTTAAAGGTCACTTTATTGGGGGCTCTTACAACTCTTATAACAACCCATATATCAATTGTATCAAGCATATTTGTACATATGTTGCCATCATTCTTTTCTAGACACTTACTTTCTGTTGAACCCTTGGTCTCAGTTCCTCTTCCCCCTCCAACTTTCATAATCCCCTTGATAAATTATAAATTATTACTATTTTACTACCTTATACCATCCGCTGTCTCCCTTCCCCTGTGGTTTCTGTTGTCTGCCCCCCTGGAAGGGTGTGTGTGGTTATGTGTTCATTGTTGGCCTTGGTGTCCCCTTCCTCCCCTCCCTCAAACTCCTCTTCCCTTGTTCCCCCACTATTTTAGATTTTGTACCATTGTTTTTCAGTTAGAAGACAATTTTCTTTGCATGACTTTCTAAGAAGTGTTCACAGGCATAGTTAAGGACGCAAAAGGTATGGTATGCTTGATTGCAAATGTATAACAAGTGATGACATGTTGAAAAAACATTTTATTTAATGATCTGTGTTTTTATGGGAAATAGATATTAGAATTCTCTAGCCAATGGTTTTCATAATAAAGTTCTTAAATAAATAAATAAAAAGTGCAGAGTTATTGGTTTTAAATCTGTACTGTCCATTAATTTTCAAGATCCAATCTTGGTTGAGACTTTCCAGTGGGGTCTCTTACTCCACATACCCTTGTTTGAAGTATGGCTGTCTCTTCAATAGGTTATCAAATATGTAGAAACAGAGTTTTGTATTCGGTAGTAGCACAATGTGGAATGATCTCATCTGAAATCCCTGTATAAGTTATCAGTTATCAAAGCAGAAAGATTTTTTTTAAAAGAAAGATTTTTGATGAGTGAGTTCTTGAAGGGAAGCTAAAGGTTTCCATGTTCCATGTGCACATGTAACAGCTCTCCCCAGTCCTCTGCCCACACCCCCTGACTCTTTAGCTGGACCAAAGTTATAATGTTAGGCTCTACATGTAAAATGAGAGCACCCCTGGGTCCCTTAGGGTTAGGTGTGGAGCACCTGGACCCCACTCTGATTTTTATTGTCATGAATGTCAGATAATGCCAGAGCCCGTTTATAATCTGCATCAAGTCTAGAAGTTTCCAAAGGAATGAGTTGTAGTGAATGTTATCTTCACAATTTCAGCTCAGCATATGTGCATGGATGTTACCTGCCTGGACAAAATACTGAATAAAAAGAGGAGTGTTTGAGTTTGGCACAATCCACCCTGTCGTTCTCAAACTCTCTAGTTGTGTGGATCATCTAAAATGGTTGCCCATCGAGTTAGAAGTTAGCAGTAGACCATTTAGGACCAAAGACCAACTGGTCATTCTTCCATCTCATTCCTTTGGCATAGTGGGTTTCATTTGGGGCCGCTGACCAGCAATTCGAACCCACCAGCAGCATCAAGGGAGAGAGGCGAGGTTCCCTGCTCCCATTCAGAGTGACAGTCTAGACATTCACAGAGGCGATAGACAAGGGTCTCCCTTGCCTCAGAACTGACTGGATAGTCGTGGGTTTGAATTTTGAGTTTCCAATGTCTCAGGGTCAGTGCAAGTACATCTTCTGTTAACTTTCGTCTCTGATGAATATTTATATTATATAAATGGGAAAAGCAGTGTGGTCCCTTAGTGGAAACATGATATTGGTGCTTTTAAATAAGGTCGGAATTTTTTATCCTCAAGAGAAGATTTCACGTCTGATTAAATAGTTTGTATAAACTTAATCTTTTTTTTTCTTTCCGCGAGATGCATTATGATCTCAGATATTATTTATGCAGCTATTCCTCTGTGAACCATAAAATGTTCATTTCTTCAAAATGAATATGAAGCTCAAAGCATTAGTGGTCTTAAGAGCATAAAAACTTTATTGCTTTGCGCTTAACATTTTTCAAGTAACTTTGGGAAGCCGAAACAAATTTTGCATTTAGATTAATGGAAGATGTTTTCCATTTGAAGGCACTAGCAAAGGAGCAACAATAACAAGAAAAAAATATCCCTCAAGGTTAAAAAATGTAGTGGCTTTGATGCTTACCAGAACTGTGTTAGCAGAACAATCATTTCTCAGCGTGGAAAGGGATCATAATTGGTCTATACAGTGGCAGTCCTGAAAACCTGTATGCTTCGGAGAAAACTAATATGTCTCTACTTAATAATTTCCTTCCAGAGCCTGAATTTGAATGTATATTCCACCCAGCTTGAGGCAAACAATTTGTCCCCGGTAAGTTCCAATGGAAGTTGCCAGGGGGTCATGCAATTTATTTTTGTTGTTGCTGCTCTTGAAGTTTTCAAAACTGCACAGGACTCAAGTCGCGTCCGTTGCCTGGTTCCACCAGTCCTTGTTCGATCCAATTGGCAAGGATGCCGCCTCGTCTGCCCGTTTCTATTCTGTTGGAAGAGCAGAGCTTCGTAAAACACTGGCAGACAAAGAAACCCTTGCCGGAGATGTTTCCTCTGGACCCTCTGGTGAATGTTTGCATTCTTCCGCCAGCTGATGGCCAAGAGGAATTTGTTTTCCATTGTGCATCTTTTCCTAAGTAGTAGTCTCTGTCCCTCTCATGAAGCTGACCTGGTTTCCCGGTCTGTTTCTTTATACTTAGGTTTTTGGCCATGCAGTGGACTTTAAAACCCTACCATAGGAGAGAAGGGACTACAGAACAAGAAAAGGTCCTGGGAGTCCGGGGAACAAATTGAGATGACTGGCTTTTTCCCTGGGAGAATGGGTGGTTTGTGGGGCATGGAGATGCAGGGACGGCTCAGTGTCCCCAGGAATGGCCTGCATCTCTATAGCTGAGCTCGGTGTCCTGGAGCTGGCTGCATGGCTCAGCAGCCCGAGGTGCTGCAGAATGACACACAGCCCAGTCCTGTGCAGTCCTCACAATCGTTCTTGTGCTGGAGCGCAGGGCTCTGTACCTTCCAAACATCAGAACAGGGGCGAGAGAATAACATAGCTTAAAAAAAAAAAAAAAGACAACTCACCAAGAAGATGCAGAATGGTTGGGTACTCCAACTTCTGTTCAATTTGAAATCCCCTTTTGAGGTCTGCATGATCAGTTGTTGTTTTTCCCTCTCTTTTAACTTTTTAGTTTGCATGAGTCAAAGGTTTGCAGAGCAGAACATCAGTTTGTTTGTTTTTTTAATTAAATACTTTTATTGGGGGCTCCTACATCTCTTATAATATTCTATAGTTCATCCATTATTGAGCACATTTTTTTCTGGGGTATCACTGCCCTCTGGTGGAAGGGCTGCTCCTGAGAGCCACCACTGGATTTGAACCACCAAGCCCGTGGGCCGCAGTCCTGCACTCAACCACTTACGCCACCGGGGCTCAGCCCTATTGAGCACATTGGTACATATGTTGCCATCATCATTTTCAAAGCATTTTCTTTCTACTTGAGCCCTTACTATCAGCTCCTCAAGAATATCAGTTTTACATCCAATGGTTCATACGTGTTTGGTTTCTATTTATGCATCGCCATCCCATCCATCACTCCCATCCATCTCACTTCCTCTGTGTTTTCGGTTTGCATCCCTCCTCCTCTCCACACC
The DNA here is from genome assembly GCA_004026705.1 of Nesogale talazaci. Taxonomy (NCBI): domain Eukaryota; kingdom Metazoa; phylum Chordata; class Mammalia; order Afrosoricida; family Tenrecidae; genus Nesogale; species Nesogale talazaci. The sequence goes on from PVJH01005563.1 coordinate 68,573, forward strand.
CTCTGAACTTTGACCTTGGGTGGAGGGTGCTGTTTTGATGATAAACGCTTGGCCATTCTAAGAGGGAGTCATCTTCCTACTCAGACAAGAGATAGGTGGTCTTTGGCGTGAGACCAGGCGTCACAACCCATAATAATCCTTCCTGGTTTAACGTATGCTCCTTGACTTGATCTTACTCCTTGTACTGCTTCCGAGCTTTGCTTACTAATAGCATGTAGTGCTTTCATCAGAAAGTAGTGCTGGCTTCTGCCTTTCTTCCTAAAAGCTCAAGAGTTGCAAAGCATTTTGTAATCATCCTTGTTTGTGTTCATCTTCAAAGCAATAAGAAAAAATGAGGGAGACAAAGGCCTACAGAAGAGCTCTGTTGGCATAGAGAGTTACACATTGGGGTGCTATCTCAACGGTCAGCAGTTTCAAACCACTAGCCACTCCACTGGAGAAAAGTTTTACACTCCTCCGAAGACTGACCATCTCAGACACCCACAGAGGCACTTCTCTGTCCTGGACGGTTGCTGTGAGTAAGAACTGACCCAGAACTGACTTTTTTGGAGGGTATGTGGTATGTTGAGGGACATGGGCTGCCGAGAGAGAGATCACCCACAGAAATGTTCAGGAGCCTCCAGTACGACATGGGGATGCCATGAGCGCGTGTGGTGACATGGGGGGGAGAAAGATGTAACTGATAGGGGGTGTGTAGTAGTCGACCTGCAATACTGCAGAAGGCAACCCAAGAGAATGGGAAACAGATACTTCCAGGAAAGCTTGTATGTGACTGCTCACTGCAGCATACCATGGACTAATTCAGATGCCCATCCGCCAATGGATGGGGAAACCGAATGTGGTATGCCCACATGATGGAATACTATTCAACCATGAAAAAGGAACCGAGTTCTGGTAGTGCTGCAGTGATATGGATGGACCTTGAGAACATTACACCGAGTATAGCAGTCATGAAAGGCCCTATGTAATAAGTGTCTGTTCATACAGATTGTTCAGAATAGGCAAATCTAGAGGGATGGAAGTTGGGCCTGTGATAGCCCGGGACTTGGGGACCAGGGAGACGCGAGGAGTGTCTGGTTGACAGATAAAAGCATTTTTTTTTTTTTTTGGAGCCGAGCATGTTCTGCACCTCCATTTCTGGGATAAGTAGACAGCATCATGTGCTGTGTAGGATGGTTAAATGGTGACTTTTATGTGGCATGCACTTTATCCCCCATGTGAAAATACCAAACGACTGAGTCGAATCTGACATGTGGGAACCCTACAGGACAGGGTGGAGCTTCCCTTGTGGGTTTCTGAGACCGTCACTCTTGCTGGGAGCAAACAGCCTCGTCTTCCCTCTGGGAGTTGCTGGTGAGTTTGAACCGCTGACCTTGTGATAAGCAGCCCACCACATGGGCGACTTTGCCAGCTCAAAGACATTCCATACATTGCCAGTGTGTCAGAGGCGGGCTCTCCCCGGGAGAATTTACCCAGAAAGCATGCTGGGAAGGCTCTCCCTTCCTTTCTTTCTAGGTCAGGGTTGAACGAGGTGTCAGAGCTGCAAAACCACATTAGCACTTGCATATCAAATTAGCCGCTGGGCCGGCCGGGAGCACTGTCCAATTGCCATTTGCAGATGGCCTGGCTGCCTTCACGCGGGCGTGTGTGTCATGGCTCCAAATCGTATTGTCGGTGACACCCCAATAACTGAAATGCATTCCTCAGTGCGGGAAGCCTCTTCCCGTGGTAATATTTGCAGGTCACATCGCATCATCTTCTTGGGAGACGTCTGTCCTCAAGATCCCCTGATTGGCTTGGTCACAAGTCTCCCGTCCAGCGCCTCCGGGTTCCCTTTTCGTTTAAACCTCGTGGATGTATGGAGGCAGGGCAGTCCCATCACCCGTCGAAGAGAGACTCCAACTGTGATTTCTCTCCCCACCCCAAAGATAATATATCCCAAGATTCTTCTCAAGCCAGTTACTCAGTAAACAGCTGTTCGAGCTTGCTGGATTTTTTTTTTCCTCTTTACTTTTACTTTCCTCCTTTGATGGTTGGCACCAGGTGCTGTGTGCAGGCATGTTCATCCTGAGAAACCTTGTCTTCTCCCCGGGACTGGGGATTACAGGGAGCAGCGTTAGACTCTAGCCACGGCTTCATATTGTGTTGATGCGATCACAGGACATGGATGAGCTCTGAAATGCCTTTCTTTCTTTCACACCCCCCCCCCCGCCCTTTACCACCCCCTGAGTTGGGCTGCCTGTGAGAGGGGGCACAGGGACAGGCAGCTCCATAGCCTGGATTCCGCTCGCCGGGTGACAATGAGAGAGATAAGTAGATGTGACAGTTATGAATGATCCTCTGTCATGCACTTAGGCGTTCGGCCTCAGATAAAGTGACACTACTGTCAAACCCCCTCGCTGGAGAGCCGCGACTTCTGATGAACCTTCTAATATGGTAAATGGAAGTCTTAATTCTTCATTAACTGGAAAAAGGAGATTTGGCCATGTAATTTTCTCCCGGCTGCCTGTTTTAAAGATTCCAATAACCCAGCGTTTACACTTGACTAGGCCGGGATTGCTTTTCGCACCCTGTCCCCCCATGCCCACACCCCACCCTCCGCTCGCCACGCGCAGACTGTGAAATCCGAGGAAACGCCGCTTAAACCCAGACTTATTGCCTTGGTTATCTTTAATGACTTTGAAATGTATTGGCCTCATTATGGAACAGTGCAGTTATCAATTCCTCTAATTAGGCGATGCGCTCCCATAAGAAATTTAACATTCAAGCATGAAAACGCACCCAGCCAGAGGCGTCTGTCCGCTGCTGGCCACCTCCAGGCTGTGGTCACTTGAAGCTACTGGCTGGCGGCATCTCCACCCACCTCCTTGCCCCCCGCCTCTCCCCGTCCAGGATCCATTGAGAACGAGGCTGCTGGGCCTTTTGTCTTCATCACAAAGAGATGATCTTGACGTGGTGGTGTTGTTCCGTGGCACCCTGGGATTTTTAGAGATCGTGCACCCCCCGACCCCCCTGAAACTTTTGATGAGGTGTCATGCGCTTCTTGGTAATAAGTGTTGTCGTTTACCTTGCTGGAAAGGAGCTGGGCGACTGTGGCAGGGAGAAGTGAGTAGCTGGTGTTTGAGTGCTTCCGAATATCAGAGCCTCTCTGCGTTGGACCCAAGGCTTAGGACTCTTCCACACTTGCCTGATTACACGTTCCTAGATCCTTCCAATGCCCAGCACTATATCCTTCGATCGTGCCAACCAAGGACTTCCTATAAGGAACTTTGGCCTAGTACAGATCCCTCACCCCTGCCCAAGTAGGGACTGTGGCTTGCTTACTAAATAGCAACATCGGTTCAGACATTCATGTCCCAGTTGCACTTCTGCAGAGAGAAGAGACGGGCTGGGGGTGCCGCGCCACGGTGAAGGGCCATGCAGTCTCTCGCCCCGGCGATGCCCCAGTTCACCATCTGTACAAAGGCAATCATTGTCCCCTCCCCTTGGGGAACACGGTCTCGTTTAATTAGTGTCGTCTAATAACTTGCGAATCCTCTGAGGAAAGTTCCAATTGAAGAATAAGAAATTGCCTTGGGGGTTAGTTTATTATTGTTGCTATTATTATCATCCTCATCACGGACGACCCAGGGACCCGGAACAAGCCTTTGCCTTGGCTACTTGGAGACGTGTGTTTGGAAATCAAGACAGGCCAGTTGGAGAGGATGCACCGTGCCTGACCGGAATTGCAAAAGCAACAATACTTGGCTCTACCAAGAGTCAGGAGAGGGACCTGCATTACCTGCCAGAAGATCCTCTTCCCATCAGCAATTGCAAATGAAAGCCTTCATCTGCTTCTCTCCAGTGGCCCTTGAAGAAGCTGTGTGTTTATGGAAGAGCCGTGTCTAAGGAACTTCTTTCCCATAGCAGAGAGTTATCCTGAGTCACCCATAGTGACCCTGAGTCCTTCAAGCATCTTGACACCTGACCCTTGCCACTCTCTGAAACCCTCACCTTCTTGCAGTGGGTGGGGGCCTCTTGCTCGCCTGCTTTTTGCTCAGTCTCCAGCAACAGGCCTGCCCCTGGCTATGAACCTTTTCAATTGTCCTCAGACAAATCTGTTTTGCAGGAAGTCCAGCCACCGCCACCGTGCTTCTTAGAAGTAGAGATGATGGTGAGGCTTTGTTTCATGTGCTTTGGACATGCTATCGGGGGCAGGGACTGGTAGCTTCCCTGGAATGCAGGTAGCTAGCTGCCTTAGCAAATCCATGATGTCTGGCTTGGAAGCTTCATGCCAGAAGGTCCTTCTGGCTCCTGGTGGAATTCTCTCTGAGTCAAAAGCCCCACCCCCCCACCCCCCCACCCCCCGACCTGGGTTGCAATTCCAGTTCTGCCACCTGCTTTCTTAATGGTGCTAAGCAGATGAATGTGCCATTTCTAAAGCAGAGGCGGCCACCATCTCATGGAGGTGGTTCGTGTAGACCATGCACATGAGGGCGGTGGCTGTTCGGTGTCCTGGCGTCCATCGGGGTTCAGAGTGGCCCCATGTCCATCGTGCTTCTGCTCTGTTGGGGCCCATTGTTACAGTCGCACTGTCAGTCCATCTGATGGAGGGACTTCTGCTTTTCCCGGACCCCTTACTTTACCGAGCATGATGTCCTCCAGTGACTGCTCCCTCTGCATACCACGTCCAACGCCCAGGAGCTAATTCTCACCACCTTATTTCTAAGAAGCATCCTGCCTGGATCCCTCCAAGCAGATGTGTCCACATTCTTTTCAATATGCTTGTGCTTCTTATGACCGCTGTAGCTCTCCCTTAACTCTCTGGGAGCCTGCAGCCACACACCAAACCCTCGGGCTGTGGCTGGACGCCACCTTCGAGCCCCACAATTGGCCTGAGTTCCCTAGTTACTCATTTACACTAGTGTGGAAATTACAAACCAGAATAGAATTGATCTCCGGGATATAAAAGGAACTGGGGGCCTAAGTGGAGGGAGGATGTTTTGGGGGTGATGATGGCAACAGGTGTGCAAAATGCGGTATGCAAACAACAGACGTGTTGTTGATTGTGATGGGAGTTGTATGGGCCCCAATGGAATGATTTAAAAAAAAAAAAAAAAAGGAGAAAGAGGAGCTTATACCAAGGATTCAAGTGGAAAATATATGGAAATGAAGATGACAATATGTATACAAATATGCTTGATACAAAGGATGTATTGAATGTTATAAGAGCTGTAAGAACCCCCAATAAAATGATTGGGAGAAAAGAAGAGTTCTGGAAGAGTTGAGCATGGCCTTTCTCTTTTTATTGCTCCTGCCTCACTCTCCTGTGTAGTTCCAAGGGGTATCGTCTTCCAGGCTTAAACCAGGGGTGGAGAGCATCTGTCTGGAAGCCCAATAAGGCCTGCATCAATACCAGCTAACATCACAGACCTCACAAAGAGGAGCCGTGTCAGCCATCGTCTTTGGGTCGAGTTAATTGTTTGACCAAAATGGTCCACAAATGATGTTAAAAATCTCCTATTGGGGGCTGAGCCCCAGTGGCATAGTGGTTGTGCGCGGGACTGCGGCCCACTGGGACGGAGGTTCAATTCCAGCAGTGGGGCTGGGCCTCCAACTCCCACCACTGGAGAGCAGTGATGCCCTCCCCCCCCCAAAAAAAATCTCCTATTGGCCCTTGGCAAAAAAAAAAGGCCTCCCTCCACCCCTTCCTGGTTAAACAAAATGTCCAAACACCAAACCCACTGCCATGGAGGTCTTTTCTGAATTTCAGGGACCTCATGTCGGTTTTTGAGGCTCAGCATCTTTATAGAAGGTGTGAGTCCATTCGTTATCAACACAGCCCACATGACTTAGGCATCTGCTCTGCTGTTGTTTCTGTGTTGGCGCTGAAGTTGGAAAGAGGAATGGCTCAAGGCCCTGCTCTAAGAAACAAAACAGGATAACCCAAACCTGTTCAATAAATCATAGGAAGCCAAGATACAGGTTTTGAGGATTGAGGACGAGTTCCGCAAGTCAATGGGGCTGAGAACATTCCAGGTGGAGGCAAGGAGACAATAGACGGTGGGGGTTGGAGGCAGGTGAGTGAACAGGGGAAGCATTTAGGATTCTGGGTTCATGCTGCAGGAAGAAGGAATGAGACTGGATAAGCACTTTGAGCTGTAGTGGGAAGAGAGAGAGAGAGAGAGAGAGAGTCCTGTAGGCAGCAGGGAGCCTATGACAGGCATGCAGCAGGCAAGCATTTTGGTCTGGCACATTTCAATTGCTGGGTGGACCTTTGTCTTGAAGAGAACTTCAAGAGTGGAGCCTGGGGTGGGGGTGGGGGCAGTGGGGGGTGGCAAGCTGTGCTGTAAGGGCTTCCCAGCCCTTCCAGCCTTCCCTCAAGCCACGGGGCCTGTGCTTCTGCGAGGCAGGACGAGGTGTTTGAGCTGCTTCCCAGCAGCCCCTTGAGTAGCTGGAGTGGCTGCGTGGAGGGAAGGCACATAATCCTTCTTCTGCCCGCTTCCCACACCTTAATCTTCCAGAAGAGGCAGGAGCAGAGCTCCTCTCGCTGTGGGGCTTGACTGGAAACGCAAGTCCTTGAGTACCCTTCCTCTAAGTGCCAGCGGCAGCCCGCCACTCCCAGAGGAGAGATGAGAAGCACGCAAGGGCTCAGCACCGAGGGGATGGGCAGGCTCTTGCCCTGGGTGCCCACCATCCCTCCCTGGGGCCAGGCCTCTCCTCAGGGATGGTGGAGGCCTCCTGGGCCTCCCCTTGGTGTTACTTACCGCACAGCATTTATGCAACCAGGGCCCCCTGGGTCTTTCTCCTCAGTGGCTTAAAGAAGGGGACAATTAAAAAAAAAAGTATCCAGAAAGTTGGATCCAATGGTATTTGCTTTAGAGCAGGCCTCTTTGTTTTTTGAATACCAGAGTCTTGCAAATTGTGATTTAGCCTTCTGTTACCGTTTTGTCTCTCGTTGTACAGGAGTTCGAAACCACCTGCAGCTCTGCGGGAGAAAGAGCAGGCATTCTGCTCCTGTGCAGGGTAGAACTGCCCCCCCACCCCCCCCCCACCCCCCATCCTATTGAGCCGCTGTGAGTCAGGGCCTCCCTGAACAGTGGAGTTTGGTTTAGAGAGGCAGCATCACTGTGATTAGGTGTCCCGAATCCCTTCAATGACTCTGCCCCACCACCTTCCTTCCCGCCCTTCTTCAGGTCTGGCAAATGATCATTTCCGGGGCTACTGCTGCAGTAAATATCTTAATGAAATAGATTTAAAAAGAGTGAGAGAGAGAGAGACCGTTTCCACACCTCAGAACTGTCTACCAAAGGTCCCCCCCTTACCCCACCCCATAGAAAGAGAAAAAGAACTACAGCAAAATACGAGAAAAAAGCAAGGATGAATAAATGATTCTTCCAGAGCTCTCCGGGTCATCCGCCATCTCCCCCCACCCCAGGCCCCCCTCCCCAGCAGAACCCAGAGGTTTCCAAACGGGCGGCCCGGTTTCTCTGAATGGGGCTTGTCCAATCTTTCATCAGAGAGACACATCACCCATATCCCTGTCTTTAAAAACAGCAATTATGTGTAAATGCCTCCTGATTTATTTGAGCCAGGGCCACTGGCCGGTCGGAGTCACCGCAATTTATGGCAGACCGTCACTTTTACATGACGGCTCTGTAACACATCTCTGCCGCATATTGTTAAATTAATCTTCCATTTAAAATTAATGGAGTTAGACTCCCCTGGTTCAATGTAATTTCGTGTTCCGCGGGCAGGGAGCGATGCACTCGGCATACGGAATGAGGCCAGGCCTGGCGCCCTAATCTGTCATCACCTTGAACCTGCAGACGAGGGCGAACCTCAGCACCAACTAATGAGATTGAGCCCGCGTCTCTCCTGAGGATGGCAGCTCAAAGAGGCTTTTCTGCGCAGAAGGAGCTGGCCCCGTCCGTCTTATTTTAATAATTCCTCAGATATGACAAGTCTGATGTTAGGTATGAAAGAACCAGGCTCAGGGAAGGGGGAAGGAAAAAAAAGGTGAGAGGGGAAAGGGGGAGAGAGAAAATGAATTTTATATCATTACTTCAAAACCAAAGCCAAGGGAAAGAGGGGTGTGTGGTAGTGATATTAAAAAAATAAAAAAAATTAAAGAGGTGGGGCTGAGGGAGATTTTCACCATGAAATATCCTGGCCATACAGGAATAGCCTTCTTTCAATTATTCTCATGCCCAATGCCCAATCACCATAGGTTTCTCTCCTGCAATTCTTGAGCCTATGCACAAGAATCCGTCTATGAATGCAGCAGCATGCTCCATAAACACAGAGCTGGGCATATCAGAGGAACCTCTCCTTCCCGATGGCCTGTGTCCTCCTGGGCCTGTGAAGTCCCACCTCTATTTTTTTTCTTTTCTTTCCTTTTTTTTTTCCCAGAGGCATCTTTTGAAAAGGCATCTTTCTTTTCCATGCCATTAACCTACCAGTTAATCTCTTAGAGTTTACAAATGATTAAACCCAAATTCCACCGGAGCAGTGGGCTCTCCCTGGTTTTGATTGCTTAATCTCTTTTACAAACTGGGGGCTTTTCTTTTCTTTTTCTTTTCTGAATCCAGGGAGGGGGTGAGCCTGCTGGAACCGGCCTCTGCTTTCAGCCAGCGTCTATTCTGCTCTGCTCTGGGCAAAGGATTGCGCTGGATTTTAGGGAACGGGAAGATCCTGAGTCACTGGTGTAGTCTCTGTAGGTCAAGAGACTGTTTCTCTAAAGACAGGAAGTGGTAAAGGGCAGGGGAGGAACACTTCCTGGGATGCGCCAGACTGTTGTCTTTTTTAACCTCTGAGTTGCACTCCGCCCTCTATTCTTTCCCATGATCTCAGAAAGGAGTTCTACCCCTGTGTGCTTCCACTGTGCTCTCTGAATGCAACATGTAGTGGAGCCCAAGGCTCTTGCCTTTGTGACCAGTTGTTGTCTGGGCCCCCGAATAAAATTTCCTGAGATGTGGGACTTGTGTCTTAAGCCCAGAAACACAGGGAGGTGGTACTGCCAGGTACGGAGGAGCTGGTTTCGATCCATAGTAACTCTGGCACCACAGAAGAAAATGCCACCTGCCCCTCATGCCATCCTTCCCCAGGGACAGGCCCTTTTCAATAACCCTCCCTGCCTCCCAGTGGATTCCGACCCAGGGTAACCCCATAGAAAGGTGACCAGATTTCCCGCTTTTTAACAATTTGTCCTGCATCCTGCAGTGTATTAAAATTAAATAAATATATTACAATACTATTTTTGTATTCTATGAACATTTTTGAAGCTCCATATAGACCACATTTTTAATCAAGAACCCCCCCCCTGGTCAATGGTGTCCCGCTTAAAATCTGGTCACTTGACTATAGGACAGTGTAGCACTGCCGCTGTGGGTTTCCAAGATGCTAAGCCTCTATGGGTGTCAACCCATGGTTTTTATGATCTAGTCTCCGTCTCAGACTGTGCTCTATAACTGGGAGTTCTGTGACCCTATAGAGGTTGGGGGGCATCAATTAGTGTCCAGAGAGGGGCAGATGAAGACTCGGCTCAAAAATCAAGACGAATCCCTAATCCTGGTGGCTCAGTGCCACACGGCAGTTTTGAAATCGTATTATTTTTATAGGAAACAGGTGTACAAGGGAAGATCAAAACAGAGGAGCTGCTGCTCCGTGTCTCTATTTGAATAAAATGTAGAAAATCTTCAGGGGATGCTAGAGCTGGAGAAACAGATCAGATGATGAAATCACTCTGTACCTTGTACAGACAACAAGCATGGTAGCAGGGGAGGGGGGCTCCTCTTTGAACCCTAGTTGCCCTTCTTCTTAATGGCCTCCCTTGAGGTCTCTAAGCTCTGTTGCGTTTTCTAGTGCAGGCTCCAGGTGTCTGGTGAGCTCCAGGTATCGTGTCACCTTTCTTGTCTGCCACTCCCAAGGCACTTTGCCTTAAAGTCTCTCTGCATTATCTCTGTAGTCTCTTTAGTCTCTTTACTGTGCTTCTCCTTGTCTTTCTCCCCTTCTCTCCCTCCTCCCTTCCTTTCATGTCTTAAAAGAGTGTGGGAAGTTGGGGGGGGGGGCTCTGATTCAGTGCTAGTGCGCCCTCATCGCTTCTAGTTCCCCCTTCTTGCGGTAAAATAGGCTGGTGGGTATGCCCACGCCCCAGTTCAGGCATGGGTTTGTAGTTCTGATTTCTAGGGTCTGAATAGCAGAAAGGGAAGGGGCCATGGGTTGAGTCCACCTCCCCATCCCCTGGGGACTTACGGGGCCTGCAGAGGTTAAGGTTCTTGAAGAACAAAGCATTTGTCTGAACAAGTTGTGAAGACCAGACCTCCATCCCCATAACTAGCAGCCAGGCCTCCACCACAGTGCACCTCAGAGTCACTCCTCTCCCGTTGGTGAATGTGAACACCATCCTTCTCACATTTGCCTTTTCTCTTTTTCTAGCGTCTGCCTCCCTGCTACGGTGAAAGCCCTCAGGGAGTGTAAACAGCATCTAAGAGGGGTTTTATGAGACCCTCTTTACAAGGATGCCTATAAAACATTCAAAGGAATTCCCAGAAAGGATTCTGTGTGGAAGAAACAGTAGGAGACCATCCCATATTTGTATATAGACATTGCCATGACTGGGGTCCCATTTTGGCATTATTCAGGGTTTTTTCCTTCTAAGAGGTGTGTTGTAGCCTTTTCATCTGATCTCTTCAGTGTTTCCTTAACCAGCATCACTTGTGAAATAGAGACTTCTCTGTAGCAGGCAGTCCTTGTTCTGTAGGTTGGCTGAGACAACCCTACACGTGTCCGTGATCAGAAATAGGGCATGCTACATGCATGCAGGGAAGGGTATATACAGGCTGGAGTTTCGCTGAAAAGATGACTTCCTTTAAGAGTGGGGGGAGGAGGAGCTTTGGCAATTGGCCATTGACAGGTCCGATTGTCTCGGATTGGGATATGAAACTGGCAGCAAGACCAGTCAGGCATCCCATTATTTACTATATGAAGTACACATGAGTGCTCTGTAGAGGAAATAAAGTTTAGGTCAGTGTTGGGGATCATGCTCGAGATCTTGAGGAGCCTACTGAAGAGTTGGTCTACATTGTATGTGGAGTTTCATGGGTCTGTCCCATGTAAGACTTATGCATGACTGTTGTTTATGCAAGACTGTCTACCAAGAGGATTGGGGTTAGAGTTGTCCTTGTGGGAATGAGTTCATTGAGAAGGAATTGAAATTTGTGGATGGATGATAGGGTGAAGGTAGAGAGGAAAAGGAACCTCTTCACTCTTTGTGGGAGACAGATGAGGGTGCAGCAGAGGAGCTCGAAGAGAGGTGCAGGGAAGGAATCTGAGTATTTGAGAAAGAGGATTTGCAGAAGGAGCTCAAGGGGAAACATAGTCAAGGGCATTGAGTGACATGGAAGTAGAGTAAAGGTGGGTTGATTAAAGCTGAGGAGAAACCCATGGGTTCTGGTCATCCTGACTTAGTACCCAGTGACACAATGTTTGAGTCCTTCAGATAGGTGGCAATTCATTCCATTGGTTCCCATTCGATTTCCCATCCCACGATCATCTCATTGACTGCAAGAAGAGGTGTATTGCCAAAGGGAGCCTCGAGGGAGCTTAGAGTGAGAGCCAAGTCAATCCACCTTTAATTCTGCTCCTCAGAAGGGTCACACATGAACTGAGAAGCGTGGGGGAAAGATCTTTGTGAAGAAGCCATCTACAGGATAGATTCCAGACTTTGAGCTTTGTGTTGTTGGACAAAGCCCAGACTCTATAAATGATTGGAGCCAGGCAAAAAGCTTGATTAGATGAGAAACGTTGCTGTTGATGAAAGCCAGCTCAGACATCCATTGAGAATGTTCTGTCCGTTTAGGTGTAGAGAGTTGGCTTTCCTGATGTCCTTTCTCTGTGTTTTCTCAAACGGTGTCATTCTGCTGGGCCTGACGAAGTTACAGTTGATTGTGGACATGCACCATCCCATTTCCATTGGAGGGACAAGTTGGCTTAAAGGTTCAGAGAATGCCAGGAAGATGGAATTTCCCCATGAGCTTTATGAAAATCCCTCATCTATCTGAATTCCATCTCCTTGGCCAGGAGATGCCCTTGTCCCCATTACAGACGTTTGTGGGTACCCTTGTTTACCCCCTGGTTGCTTTGCTCACCGTTAGCCCAATGTGATCTTACAAGCTGCAGCACATGCAGAATAGGAGTGTCCCTATTAAGTCGCATGTGTCTTGTACAGACCTTTCTTTAAAGTCAAGATTGATGGATTGTAAAATAATCATCCATGTAATGATAACCCATTGTTCTCCTTCCTGGTGATAATTGAATAGGAAAACTATTCAAGAAAACTCTAGGAAGTACTAAAGGTTAGAATGGAGACTCACTGTCCTTGGGGGATGGTTGGATGTGTGTGTGATGCTTTGGCCCTTCCTCCCCCTGCATGGTCCATTACTTAGACAAAAGAAAGTATAAACATATCAAAATAGTCACCTTCAATAACAACTGACCTATCCCGAGAAGTCTAGCTTGTTTTCTGTTGTACGTAGAAGCAATCTGAGTCAGAACCATACCCAGAACAACATACCAATAACTCACTAGGCCCATCTTTGGGAGAAAGATACATGTATATTTTCAGACTTCTTTTGTTTTATAGCGAAATGGTATGCAAACTCAAGATCATGTGCAGTTTCATTATCCTTTTCATATGTATGTGTCTTCCTGAACGACAGTTACCTGGAAACTATACTGGGAGTTTGCATACCTTTGGGGTCACCCTTTTCTCTTCTTCCAAGCCCATAGAACCAAGGGGAGACCCTGCGATTCTGAGATCACCAAGTTTCTGCCTCATCCAGCTTCTCTGAGGAGAATAAAAATGACGGATGGCACACTCTCTCCTGGACCCTTTTGTTCAATTCAACTATGATTATGAAGCCCATTAAGCTGGAGTTACAACCTGTTTAAGAGCAGTGCTTACCAGTAATGGGGGCCAAATGATTTGGGAAAGTTCAGATGTACCAACTCCCTGCAGAAATGAGTTCAGCACTGAATGCGATCGAAGCAGGACCTGCCCCCGGCTCTCTGGCAGGACCCAGAAAATGGTGAGCCCGGCGAGAAAGGAGCGAGAGAGTCGTGGGTTACAGATCAGGTAATTGTTCAGCTAGGGAGCAGGCTCCACTCCGAAGTTCATCAGCGCTATCTAATCAGGCTCAAATGAGGGCTGTCCCAAAAGGAATCTGCCTCCTGTGTGCTAGGAAATAGAGTTTGCTAATGAGATTTCTTTTGTTGCCAATAAATCTGTGGGAGGAACATCCCTGAGATACACCAAGATGAGGGAACTGTCGCCGCCAATAGGTGGTGGCAGTTGGCTTACCAAAGCAGTCCACATTAGAGAATGACAGGTCAGCGTCCACCTTCAGCTAGTTACCGGATGGCCCGCTTTGCTGCGAAGTTCTTTGCATGCAATGTGTTTGTATACCGATACGGAGCGCTGCCATGCAGAGCAATCAAGAGCATGGGCTTCCGAAGGTTTGAATCCCTGCACCTGCTGGGTGGCCTTTTACCTGTTGGACCCATGGAGCTGTAACCTGGAAAATGGGTCCAGTGGTCCTGCCTCTGGGACTGTGCTGAGAAAGAAATTGAACCAGGTAGTATACGTCAATGGCTTATCATAACTGACAGCACATGATAAACGCTCGCTAAGGGGTGCTTCCTTGCACCTTGGGGTTCTCTACATTGTCTTATCTCTGCTATTTGGTTTCTCAGCCTGTGCATGGTGGCTTCAGTGCCTGGGGCAAGGAGGGAGGCGGTGGTTTGAGAGGACTCGTGGACTCAGAGATGGAGCAAGAGAACAAATTTGTGGCGGTACAGACACTTGGCTGTCAAAAACCTAATCCCAAGCCCTCTCACTCTGTTCCATCCACCAATCCGACACACCAAATGGGCCACTGTCCACAAGGAGATGCTGTTGCAGAGCCTGGTTGTGGCTTTGAACCCATGATGAGAAGAATCCTTTAGCTTTTCGTCTCTGGTACCCACCAGCTCTGAAGGTCCCATGGGAAAATTTAGATTCTTGGATTTTGTTCTGTTGAGACTTTTCTGTGTGTTACAGTAAGATTTGCAAAGAAGATATTAAGTACTGTAAGAAGTTGAAGCATGAGACTTAATTTTTTTCTCCTTCATTGATCAGACAGCCTTTTCCCACCTCCATAGCAGTATCCTTCCCTGTAACTCCTAACCTATCACTATCTGTGTGTCAGTATATGCCAGAGGGCCAAAAAAAAATGGTCATGAGACATGCCATGATCTCTTTTAGCTCACGTTTCTACAGTTGTTTGGAAGCCCCCTCATATATGTAGAGAGGAGAGAGAGGGAATACAAATGACTACAAGCTACAAGAACTGAAAGCCAAGTAGATGAGCTTACCTGATGTCTGAGTAAGCACTTGGCCCTGAGGTGCCGGCCAGCAAGTAGAAGCTGGTTGTAGAAGGTTGACAGGAGACTTTACAGGGGAACCTCCTGGCCTCTGACCATCACTCATAGCTGGGCCCGGAGTCCACTGATGTTCAGCTGTGTGGATGGGGACCAGGGATGCGCTTTCCTATGCAGTGCTTACAATACAGAGGCATGTTTGCAAAATAGGTATCATGCAATTGAGGGATCTCTCGCCTCCAAAAATGGCCCAGTGGTGGCTCTGGTCATGCCTTGGTGAAGAGACAGAGAGACAGAGAGTGTGTGTGCTAGAGGCATTTTCTCCACCAGAATTAGGATGAGGAGGTGAAGTGAAAACAATGGAGAAGATCGTTCAAGGTATAATCATCATGGCCAGCAGTTTGAAAACGCATTGTTACGAAGATGCATTATTTCGCACAACAACACAGCAAAACAACTTCTATCAAACCAATCCCTGCTTATAATGACCCTTACTTGGGGTTTCTAAGACTGTCACTCACTGACTCTCAACTATCCTCTTGCCATGTGCAACATTTTACTACGGTTCCTCATGTTGTGGTGACCACCACCCCTCGGCCATGAAATAATTTTTGTTGCTACTTCATAACCATCATGTTGCTACTGTTATGAATTGGGCAATCCCTGTGAAAGGGTCATTCAACCCCCAAAGGTTGAGAACTGCTGTTGTAGATTTTTACCTGAGTCTCACTTTTCTCCTGCAAAGAGCTAGTAGGTTTGAACCTCCAACCTTGCAGTTAGCTGCCCAGGGTCCATTCCAAAGCACCACCAGAGCTCCTGAAAGTAATAGGATAATTTGAAAACCTAGCTTCTAACATCCGTTAACATACCAGGAAGCAAAATAATATGATCGATTTCAGGTCTTACAATCCACTGCGCATTTTCCATCACCCATACCAAATGTTATTATTTTGCTTCAGCAATTTAATATTCGCCTAGTGCTTTGTAGATCCAGGGTAATAGCTCAGAGGTACACCTTCTATTAATAAGCAAGTAACACACATTAAGTGTTTAAAGATGGTAGTCATTACCATCTACAAGTGTTGTTAGAGTCTACGAGGTGGAGAAGAAGCATTCAAGGGAAAGAGTGGGTAATGTGAAGGTGTCAGACTTTATTGAGAGAACTATTGCCCTGCTGCCTCAAACAAGAACAACAGAACATGCAAAAAACAGTAAACACACATCAAAGATGATGGCATGATTGTTTGGAGTTTCAAAGATGTGATATTAAGTCTGAGTTGAAGTGATCATTGCAAGCTCCTGGGAGAATGCTTCTGGAATCATCACCCCGTGTGTGTGTGTGTGTGTGTGTGTGTGTGTGTGTGTGTGTGTAAATCACCAGGGTTGCCACAACTTCCCTGGACATGGTCATTATAGTAGCTATGTAATCTGGTGTCAGTTTGAGGATTCAGAGTGAAGGGGCGGAGTCTAGCCTGTCAATCGGAGTGTAGCTTGATGACCTCATTTGAAGGCACTAAGGAGATAAATAGTTCGCTGGAGGTGGGACACATGCTCACTCCTTGGGAGTATTCTGTTGACAAGCTGCATGGAGACAGGCTGATGGAAGCCAGAACCTCAGAGCTAAAGAAACCACATCGAGGCCCCTGCCGGCACTGAGAGGTTTACACCACCACTGAATCCACAAGACCTCCCACCCACAGGCCTGTGATCATCCCGCATTCAGCATCCTTGCATGTGTTTTGTGAGGTCTGAAGAGAGTTTGATAGATTGGTTACAGACATACGGGCTAATATCAGACTTGATCTGGAGTGGGCTGGGATGTTTTCTCTGTATTCAACTGCTCTTGCATATAAAACTCTTTCTTGTACACATGTGTGAGTCTTCCTGGATGTCTTTCTATAGTCCACCCAGACTGACACAATCATCATGTGAGACTCTGTTTAGAGGGTGGGCCCAAGGATGGTACGTTCAGGGTCTAAAGCGCTGACAGGCACTGAGCCCAGGGCTGGGCTGCCACGGCAAGAGGGGCAGCACATTTGGCACCTACTCACCAGGAGCTCTGTGGGAGAAGAGGAGGCTCTCTGCTCAAGGGAAGACTCCATTGGAGAAACCCTAGGATTCAGTTCCCTCTGTCCTGTGTCCTAGCTGTGAGTCAGAATCGACTCGATGGCAGTGGGGTCTTTGACCTCTGGGCCTGGGAGAAAGCCTTGCAATTCCCCAAGTTTTGAGAAGCGTGTCCAGTTTCCTCCCAGACGTGGGTCTCGGTGGTTTGCTTCTAGTTGACCCCAACCCCAACCCGGGAGAGAAGACAGCAGTGGAACTGTGGAGCTGCCTGGGTCCTGGTGATGTCACAGTTGGGTGTCCCGCTGCTAAATGAAGGGGTGGAGGTTCAAACCCATTCAATGGCCCTAGGAGAGGAAGGGCTGGGAACTGCTTCCATCAAGATGGCAGCCTACGAGACCCGGAGGGCTGTTCTCCCGGGTACCACTTGGGGTCACCAGCAGAGTGAATCCTTTCTACAGAATCATTACAAGAGGGGCAAGGCTGCTGCCCGCACTGCTGGTAGCTCATAGGCCTTGGGTGAGATGGACTATGATGAGAAGAGTGTCTGTGTGGGAAGGTCAAGGGCAGGCCAAGGGAGGATGGAGAAGGAAGAAACATGAGGAATGGCTTCCTGCCTCCCTGACATAGGTTGATTTCCGTTCCCTCCACAGATCGGTTCCAGGAATTGCTACCTCTTTAAACATTGATGCTTTGAAAGAATCAGACCAATTGTTGACACACACCTAACATAGCAAGCAGCTGCTCTGTAGACAGATTATGAATGTTTTATGCTATTGATGAGAAGCTGATGTCATTTATGTACCATGCGATGGATTTGGAAGCTGGAAAGCATGCTGTTGGCTTCACTCAGAGGATCAGCTTGTGCTTTTAATCTCCACGTGAGGCTGGCTGCTGTGTCTACCGGGCCATGTTTCTGTGCAGATTGGCTGGCATCGGGGTGAGATGGGAGGAATTGCTTTCCCGGCAGGGAAAAAAAAATAGCAACAATTTCCTTTTGTTTAGGCTCCGTTTTGTCAAATGAAGAACTGGTAGGTTCGCGAGGTTTATTTATACCCCCTGCTTCTTTACCATCAGGAAAATGAACTGTTGTGGTGATAATCCCAGATGCCATCGAATTGACCCTGGGTCGCAAGAGGCACCCTCATTTCACGTACCGTAAAGGAAATGCACTAATGATTGAGTTGACCCACCACCGTTGGTGTTAATGTGCCTTCCAGCTTCAGCGAGGTTCAAGTGTGTGAAAACAGAACGCTTGGAATTGATGCCATGGAGTGTGTAATTCTCTTGCAGTAGATGCAAAAGGGAGATTCAGAAAGTTGTTGGGAAAATAGAGTCGAGAGATCATGGAACTTTTTCCATGGACTTGTTGAAGCTCCCTTGTATGTATCTAATGAAGCCTGCCAAGTAGACCTCTATTTGGTTATAGACCATGACCTTTCTTTCTTTCTTTTGCTTTTCCTTCCTTCCTTCTTTCCTTCCTTTCTTTCCTTCCTTTCTTCCTTCCCTTTCTTTCTTACTGTGGGATTTCTATCACTCAGTCAAACTTGGGGTCAGTTTAGCTTTCACTTGGCCTGTTAGCTTTGGCCTGTTTTAGTGAGGTTTGGCATGGATTTGGAGTCTCCACTTGGAACCAGCTTTGTGAAAGCCCTGGTCTCACAAGCTTTCAAGTGGACAAAGCAAGTCTCAGTGACCAGACAGAGCACTTCTCCTCAGAACACGTCAAGAACAGCAGAATTAAAGCGAGCAAACCAGAGGTATGTGTTCTCCATTAGGACCTAGCAAACTACTTTTTAAGAAGAAAATTTTAAGTCATTTTATTGGGGGCTCTTACAGCTCTTATAACATTTCATACATCCATTGTATCAAGCGTATTTGTACACATGTTGCCATCATTTCCAAAGCATTTTTTACTTGAACCCTCACTATAAGCTTCCCCCCCCCCCTTAAATCCCTCAGGGTAAAGTGGATGGTTGGTAGCATCTAAAAACCCAGCTATTTACCTGATTGCATCTTTAATCATTTGTCTTGGAGGGTGTATCTCAAAGGAAAGTGCATCCCCCTTCACTAAAAAAAAAACGGTGTGCTTATAAATGTACTACAAACTCATTTTTTTAAAAAAAATTGAAGCAGAAAATCATATGTATAATAATGATGCATGCAATAATATATTGCATATATTCAATAAAGTATTTTATTTATTCAATGAACGTGGGAGATTCTCCCACACCAGTCAATGTCTCCATAGACATTTTTGGTCCTTAAAAATAAAGTTTTTTTTTTTTTAAACCATTTCTCTGTTGGTGGACATTTAGGTTGGGCTACGAACCTTAGGGTCAGCAATTCTAAACCACCAACTGCTCCTGAAGAGAAAGACAAGACTTTCTACTCTCACCAAGAATGAACCCACCTAGGCAGTTCTCGCCTGAGTCAGACTCCATGGCGGTGAGGTTGAGTTTTTGGGTAGGGCAGTTTTTCATTATAATAACATCGCCCCCCATGAGTACCTTTGCTCTTTGTTGTTACATTCTTCCTGTGGTCAGTTTAAGGTCAAGTCTCGGGAGTGGGATAGTTACAGCAAAGTTACATCAAAGGAGCAGTGCCCATAAAGATCCCATTCTGCCTCCTATCTCTCAAGACACAGGTCCTTTCCCCACCATATCCACCATCTTTGCCAATCTGGTGGATCTCCATGCTCCTTTGTGCATGTGTCTTAGCATTCTCAACATTGTCATGGGAATGCGTTTGTCTTGGATTTGGCCTTTTCTGAGCTATTCCTTATACAAAAAAAGCATGTATACATGTACAGGCACAGCGGAAAGGGAGGTTTAGTCACTAAGTGCCTTAGCAAAGAAAGATGAACCGGATGGCAAACTAAGTCCATGGAGAGGGGGCGTAGACTCTTCCCCACCCTCTCTTCTGATAGCATCTCAAACTTAGGTCAACTAGGGAAGGCCCTTTTTGATCCCCAGATGTTAGATGCCTTGTTAGATGACAAGGGCACAAGACAAAAGGGTCACTTTCTGCCTCCCCCCCCACTCCCCCACTGTTGGGTCCCTACCGAACTCATGGATGCTCTAGGACAGAGTGCATTTGCTCATAGGGTTTCCAAGGCTGTGGGTCTTGACCGGAGCTGTGTACTCCATTGCTCTAGTCACGTTTCCTTTAGGTCGTGTTGAAATGTTTTCTTCATTGCGTGCGTGGCTACAGAGGCCCCGAAACGATGACATCGCAACAATCCACAATAGAAATTGCCTTGGGTGAGTTGGGTTACCCTTTTATTATAAAGCAGTCCAAAGGGGGCTTTCTCTGTGATCCTCTCTGGTATCACCAGCTCGGAACGTCTCCATCAACATGGGCATCATATTTGGAACGAATTAGGAAATGCCCATGCAGTGTGCCTAGACCATGTAATTTTACAAAACCATAATGACCACATAGCAACACAGTGTATTTTCCAACTTAGTAATTACAAAAGGCATCAGCTTGGAGAACACCCCCCACCCTCACCCCTCAGCCCACCCACAGTAGCTATCCTTTAACCCAGCCCAAGGACTCCCTCCTCTATTGCGTACTACAGAACCACAGTGTGTTTTGTGGTAGGCAAGGCAGCCACGGAAAAGCCTGAGTATTTAGAGTCAGAGAAAAATAAAGAGGACCCAGTCCTGATGTTGGTCCACAGAAGGCTCGCTTTGAAAACCTGGAGTTACCTCATGGCGGAGACAGTGTCTTTAATGGAGTATTGCACCCAGATCCCCACTGTGTCAGCCTTGGTACATGCTGGTTTTGCCTCTTTCTCACCCTGAAATATTCTGCATCACCTCTGCAGAGTGATGTTGTCTTCTGAGTTCCTTCAGAGTCCTGAGCTGGCCCACACATGGGCACTGATTTGATAGTTCCCACGGACACTTATCGCTTGGCATTGTGTACTCCGTGGCACCCAAACCCACTACATCAAGTCATTTCTGATGCAGTGACCCTCTCTAGGGTTCATGAGATGGTAAGTCTTCAGAGAAGCAGGCAGTCTCTTCTTTCTCCCATGGTGGATTGGTTGTACTGGACATTGGAACTGCAGAAATGAGTGGCTTGTCCTTTTCCTCAGAAACTCAGACTTGGAATAAATTTTTATTTGTGTGCAAGGCACTTCCATGCCATCTTGACATGCCTTTAGAACATGTGAGATCATGTCCTTTGAGAGAGCCAGTCATGAGAAAGCCAGACAAGTCTGATGTTACTGAGTTGAAAGGCCTGTTATCTGTACTATGCAATTAAAGATGGAGATACATTCTCACCTCTTCCCACCAGTACTTCTATTTTGGTGATCACATTCCTTTTGCCCTTCCATTAGAATTAAGAACTCCAGAGTAAAACTAAGATAGCATTCATATACTCAAGGGTCAGGGAGAGAGGAAAATTGCATACTTTACAAAAATGTGTCTTTATTATTATATGTATCACATCTAGCTTTTATTAAGATGAACATATCAAAAATACAAATAAAATCTTTTAATGTGAATATAGCAAATGAGTCCCTAAGATGGAGTAGAATAGAGAATCCACAAGAGAGAAGTTTATTATCATCTAAAAAAAAATCCCCAAACTGGAAGTTTGTGCTGTGATCCTACAGTGTTACATACAGCATGAGAATTATATAGCCCTACCTACCCAAACCCTCCTGTTAAATGTTCACATTCCAGCATCAAACGGCTTTCATCTTAAACATTCCCAGAGGTGTCTTTGTGGTGCTCAGGGCAGCAAAGGAAGGGACTCCTGCTTAGCTAGCAGAGTCATATGAGAAGCCTCCATGAATTCCAAGTGAAGAAATGCTAAGTTTGATCCAAGAACTGACAAGTCTTTGACATTAGACCCGTTAGCAAAGGTGCCTTCAGGGTTAAGAATTTATAACTTGAGATTTCAGACTGCATTCTCCAACTCTTGGCATGTCCCCTGTCTTCCCGGCTTTTATCCAGGGCCGTGGTCTTCCTACATCTCTCAGATTTAACTGCTTTTCCTCTAGAATGCCAGCCTCTAGTGAGAGATTTGTGATGTCCTCTTAAGTAAGGGGGGAGGACGTCCAAAAGAGAAAGAAATAGCAGAGAAGCAAGAAGGGATGAGAGAAGGTAACAGAGGGAGGAACAGGGAGGACAGAGAGAGAAGATGAATAAATGAAGACAAATAGAAGAATGAGGAGACAGGCAAGCCTGAAGGGGAGGAATGTTCTGGAACTGAGATAGTGTGAATGCATGTCAAATTAGGGTCTGGTGGAAGGTTTCCAGCCAAAGTGGTGTAAATCAAGGATGAGTAAATTAATAGGGCAATTGTGCAAATGGGACTTACTCATTCACACTCAGCGTAATACATCATGGATGATTTAGAGACAATGCAAGCCCGTAGGGCATACCTTTTAATCTGCCAAAGACCCAACAGAGGATGCTGTCACTTCAAGGTTAAAAAGGCAGGGGATCAGAACATTGGGTGTGTCTCCTCATTACTAGAGCATTGAAGAGACACAATCTGAGTGATGTGAAAATGAACCAGACTCAGGCACCACATTTGTGATTTATGGACCCAAGAGGAGCTGCACGGACTCCAAGCTCCTCTCCAGCAACCCCAAATATTTCTTCAAGGCGCATTTCCAAGCCTTCATCTGAATAGGTCAAAACATTCATTTGCCATCAAATGAATCACTGCACATACAGCCAGAGGTTGTAATCTGGTAAGAATCAGTGCAGTTGGGAGATCCTGGAGAGCACTCAGAGACTAGGGAAGAAAAGCTCACCTATAGCTAGCTCCTTCCTTACTTGGTGCACACAGCCATTCACTCAGTGTTCTCAACCTTCACCAGTAGTTCTCAATCTTCCTAATGCCATGGCTTTTTAATACAGCTCCTCATGTGGTGACCCCAAACTCAAAAATTATTTTCATTGGTATTACATTACTGTAACTTTGCCACTGTTATGAACCATAATGTAAATATCTGATAGGCATTTTCAAACTGAACACCATTAAGGCATGGTGATTAATCACAAAAACAATGTCATTATATATATTGTGAAATATTTATTTTTCATGACAAATGAATGAGATTTAGTCAGTACTCAAATGTGGACGTATCTTCACGTGGGTGGATCCACCTGGAGACTGGTAGAGGAGCAGTCGGTGTCTTGGTTCTTAAGACCATCGGAAATAGATGTTTTCTGATGGTATTAGGTGACCCCTATGAAAGGGTTGTTCGACTCCCAAAGGGGCTGTGACCCACAGATTAAGAACCACTGGTTAAAACATTCCATGAAAGCAGAAACATGAGAGTTATATTCTTTGAACCCCTGTAGTCAATATTCTATGTCTCAGTGGTCATGAGTTGGACTGCCAACTGCAACGTCAGCGGTATGAAAACATCAGTCACTCTGTCAGAGAACAATGAGGCTTTCTGCTCCCATAATGAGAGGGGAAGGTAGGGGAAAGTAAGTGATGTTATTTACAGGGCCAAGGGGGAGGTGGAGGGAAGTAAGTGATATTACTTACAGGGCCAAGGGAACAGTTCACAAGTGATCCAAAATCAATGGCAAGGAGGGTGGGAGATACCTGGTAGGGTTTGATCAAGAGCAATATAAGTACTGAAACCCAAATGAAGGCTAAGCATGATAGTGGGACAAGATAAAAGTAAAGGGAAATAGAGGACAGAACTAGGAGGCAAAGGGCATCTATAGAGGTCTAAATGCAGGCATGTCCATATGTAAATGCATTATATATGATGATGGGGAAATATTAGGGTAGCAGATGGACAATGGTCCTCTACTCAAGTACTCCCTCAATGCAAGAACAATTTATTCTATTAAACTGGCTCTCCATGAAGCTCACCTTCCCAACATGATCACTGAAGACAAAGCAGGTGTATAAGCAAATGTGGTGAAGAAAGCTGATGGTGTCCGGCTATCAAAAGATAAAGTGTCTAAGTCTTAAAAACTTGAAGACAAACAAGTAGCCATCTAGCTGGAAATCAACAAAGCCCCCATGGAAGAAGCACACCAGTGTGTGTGAGCAGGAGGTGTCGAAGGGATCATGTATCAGGCATAAAAGAACAAAAATTCAAATGCAGAGTGGAGACCCAAAGCCCATCTGTAGGCAAATGGAGTATCCCCTTACAGAAGAGTCATGGGGTGGTGTTGGGGGAGATGAGGAATCAGGGTACAGTGTAGTAACAATGAAACATACAACTTTCCTCTAGTTCTTTCATGCTTTCTCCTTCTCCCCCCACCCCCCATCCCCCCACTATCATGATCCAAGTCAACCTTACAAATTTGGCTAGACCAGAGGATTTACACTGGTACAGATAGGAACTGGAAACACAGGGAGTCCAGGACAGATGAACCCCTCAGGACCAGTGGTGGGAGTGGTGATACTGGGAGGGTGGAGGGGAGGTGGGGTGGAAGGGGGAAACCAGCCCTAAGGATCTACATATTATCCCCTCCCTGGGGAACAGATAACAGAAAGTGGGTTCAGGGAGGCAGCAGACAGTGTAAGATATGACAAAATAATAATTCATACCTTTTCAAGGGTTTATGAAGAGGCGAGGCAAGGCAAGAAGGGAAAAAATGAGGAGCTGATACCAAGGGCTGAAGCAGAAAGCAGAAGTTTTGAGAATGATGATGGAAGCAAATGTACAAATATGCTCAACATAATGGGTGGATGTATGGATTGTGATAAGAGTTGTACAAGCTCCCAATAAAATGATTAAAGGGGGGGAAAAAGAGGTACAGTCTTGGAAACCCACAGGGTCAGGTCTGCTATGTTATTTCAGGTTGCTGTAAATTGTCACTGACCGACTCGATGACAGTGATTTTGGTTGGTGGTGGTTGTCATTTTGTTTTTGAGTGACCATGTAAGAGAAAGAAGGGGCACTCTGGGAATAGAGAATAGGCTTAGTTTATAGGACTTTCAGGTTTGCAGCTTCAGTGGGTCTTTCTTGTTTGTTTTTGTTTTGATTTGTGTTTTGTTCAGAAAATGCAAGCTTTGAAAAGGTTAAGTGTCCTAGCCGATATCCAGAATTATAATATGTTGAAGATTTGTCCTTTAGGTCATTATTAGATTTTATACACGTGGACCAAGTGGGATTTATTTCAGGGATTCAAGGATGGTCAACATTAGAAAATTGATTAACATAATACATCACCTCACTGGAACAAAAGGAAAGAAACATCATGACTTTCTCTTTGAATGCAAAAGAGAATTCAGTAAGATCCCTTTCTTGATAAAAATCCTAAAGATGATGCAGATAGAAGGAAAATTCATCAATATTACTCCGATGATACATGAAAAGTCATTATTATACTTAATTTTAAAAGACACCTAAGAGTCTTACCTTAGAAGTTATGAATAAGACAAGAAAAATAAATAACTGTATCAGAAAGGCAGATGACCTAACCTCATGTCTCCTTGACTATTTCATCTCTTTTATATCTCAAAAGAGATTGATGTAGGATAAACTGTATTCTCATTTTCCTTTATGAACATAACAAAGAGGACTTATTCTTAAGCAGCATTATTACCACAGGCATAACTGCTAGGATTTGTACCACTCTTTGAGGGACACAATTTAATCCAGAATAGCCTTGAGTAGCTACAGTATGGAGACACTTGAAGATATTAGCTAAGTTAAATTAATCACAAAATGACAACCCTTTTTTGACCTCGTTTAAATACAAAGGCAAATGAATAGAGAACAAAGTGGTTACTGGCAATGGCAGACACTAGAAAAGTTGGCTAATGGGGATGAAGATTTTGCCTCAATTAAGGGAAAGGCAGCACAACTTATTACTGTAATTGCTATTACTAAGTCATGTACCTGTAAAAGGTGAATTGGAAACAATGTGACAAATATTTACAGCAATGACCCCCCAAAAACAATAAAAACAGGAATACTTTCTTAGGTATAGCCGAGTACCTCATGGAATTTATCTCCTAGATTTAGAGGTTTAGGGCCGTGATTTCACGAAATCTAGTTACCATATATGTATTTGTGTATAAGCTGGGGTTTTTTTTCAGCACATTTTTAATGCTGTTTTTGTGGTAAAATTAGGTGCCTCGGCTCATATTTGGGTCAACTTATACTCGAGTATATATGGTGATTGGCCAGTAACATTTTATCGCTTCTTCATACTTCCTAGGTTGTTGTATAATTCTTTGGGTCCTAAAATTCTGTAAGCAACCATCCAAGAAATAGCAATTGGCCACTGTTCCCCAGGAGCAGAAGAGGAAGACGGAGAGTTGGAAATAGGAAGTAGATCTGGAATGTGATCTTACTTGCTATGCTAAACAAATATCCTTTTTGTCATGATTCCAGAACTAGCTAGTGCCCGACTACCATGAGTGAACATTTTGATCAAAGATTGAAAAACTCCTGATCAAAAGGGGGAAAATGTAGATCAGAAGATCAATTTTTATGGACTCCAGACATTTGTGCATCCTTGGAGGTTGGATGAACACCAGAGACAATTTCCCTGAGATCATCTGCAAACTTTCATCAGAAAACGCATCCCCAGAAGTCTCATAAAGCCAAACAGCCATTGTGCTTCACTAGTGACAAACAGCCATTGTGCTTCACTAGTGACAAAAAGCCCGGCCTTGAGCATCAGACTCTTTGCAGAACTATCCATATGGGGTCAGATTGGCAATAGCAACTCAAAATATTAGATAAGGGCCTGAGTGGGGGGTGCAGTGAGTTTAGATTAACAGTGGAGGAACCGCTTAGCATGGGAGGCTAAGAATGATTGTACAGCCCCCAGGGAATGTAATCAGCATCACTCAATAAATTAGACATGGAGAAAATGTTGGACTGCGTAGGTCTTCCTGTGCATATTCCCAAACACAGAATTCATTTAGAAAAAGGGACTTTTTTGTACAGAGGATTTTGTATTTGAAGACACACAACATACAGTGAGTCCACTGGGGAGGTCAGGTGTGCATTTCCGGGCACAGGTAAGTTGTCCCCGATTGAGGAAGGCACATCGAGGATCTGGAATCAGCAGGGAGAAAGTGATGGCCAGAAGCCCAGCTTGTGCGCATCATAAAAAGTGCTGCTTTGATGGCAGCGGTTCTCAACCTGTGGGTCACGACCCGCTTGGGCCAAACAGCTCTATCACGGGGGTGGTCCAATTCATAAGAGTAGCAAAATAACAGTGATGAAATAGCAATGAAAATAGTTTTATGGTGGGGGCCGGGGTGGGTCACCACAACATGAGCAACTGTTGTTCACAGCATTAGGGTCACAGCATTAGGAAGATGAGAACAACTGTTTGATGGGGGTCTCCGGTTGCCCGATGTTGTCCTTTGGTGTCGCCGAGTCCAGTGTGCAACAACCGTATGACCCTGTGTTCAAGAAGGAAACACAGCCCTGTTCTGCACTGTCCTTGCGGTTGTTCTGAGGCGTGAGGCGATCGTAGCAGCCACGGTGTCAGTCCGTCATGTGCAGGGCTTTTCTCCCCATTCCTCAAGTTGCTGAGGGGGGGATGCTATTTCTTCTTCTTTCAACTCTTCCCCTGGAATGGGCCACGCACATTTGACATCCGATATTTCACGTGAGGGGAATTCTACTGACCCCTGGCAGGAATCATCCCCGTGAGAACCTTAGCACTTCACTCCTCATGTGCTGAGTGCTTTGTTTTCACCTCCCTCTGTCCCTCTCTTCATCGCCAGGACTCACATCCCAAGTCAGGTATCAGGAAGCCTTTCACAATGGGGAGCCTGCCCATCTGGGATAGGTTGGCATTAAACTGGGACTGTCTCACTTCTTCTAATAAATTAGACTTTTAAAAGTGTGCCGGCTGCCAAGAAACGGAGTCATTCCATAGTGTGTATATTTTCAGTGGCTTGCTCTAAAATTCTCCTTAGCCAAACATAAGAGACAATTAAAATAAATTTGAAATAACTGTGCCATCCCTAGGTTTTAAAATCTTTAAGCTCTGAAGATAGGTGGTCTGATTTTGCTCTATTTTCATTTTCTTCATTAATCTATACATATACAGTATATCTACAGTGCATGTACATGCATCTTTATATGCCTAAATATATATTTCTAGGATGGAGTATTTTGCAAAATTGAGCTTTTAAAAATTTGTAGCTGGAAATCATTTCCTAACAGTTGACCATCCTCTCGTCTTTGCCAGGCAACACACACATGTGCCAGAAAGAACAACAGCCTAGGCAGAACCTGTGCAAACGTTGGTGTTGCCAGAGTTTGAACTGGGCAAGCAGAGGGGTATTAGGTAGAACAGCTTAGCAAGCCATCTGATGAAGTCAAAAATTTTTTCCCGTCTCATTTCATAGTGATCTTCACCCCCTAGTTTTCAAAATGCATTTGAATCCATTGGAAAACTTTATTTTTTAAGAGAAAGGAATAAAAGATGTTCATGCGAGGAAAGGAGTAGTGAAGAAAAGCTTGCAAACCATGCTGAGATTGTTTGTAAAGTTCTCACTGAGATTGGTGGCATTTGAGACATTGAAGGACTGTGGTGATTTTAGTTTGCAACAAAGAGAACCCCTCCCCCAAAATAAACCCACTGCTATCAAACCGATTCTGACTCATAGTCACCTTATCTGAGACAGGGTAGGACTGCATCTTGAGGTTCCCAAAACTGTGGGTCTTTATGGGAACAAACCACCTTCCCTTTCTTGGGCAGTGGAGCTGGTGGGTTTGAATTGATCACCTTGAAGTTCACAGCCTCACATATTCACCCACAGTATCACCAGAGCTCCTTAACCAGTTCCTTGTTTTGTTGGTGGATGGGAATCAGGGTGGGGGAAAAGCAGTATCTGTCATCTTGTTCAGAACTCTTAGAGACGATGGGTTCTAGTGGATCCCTGGGGAATAAAACAGACCTTGTCCTCAAATAGAGTTCCCTGCCCCCCCCCCCCAACTCAGACATAGAGTTGGAGCTTCTGGCTTTCATTCTTCTGACTTTTGATAAAGGTCACAGAATAAGATAGAAACCTAAGTAAGCAAATGCATTCCTCCAGGTGATGTGGTTCATTATAGTAACCTTCTGTTGGCATTCATATCCCAGTGATCCAGAATAGATCAGTAAGCATGAAAAATAAGATGAGCTGGTGAGAGCAGCTCTGTAGTAAAAATGAAGGGAACCGGTAAAGTTTCTCGTCCAGATGGAAAGCCACCCACTCGCCCAGGTGGTGACTGCACAGGGGAAATAGCCTGAAGAAAACTGCTGTTCTCGACACAGAAGGTGCTGCTTCTTAGGGTGATGCTATCACTTGAGGGGCCATATTTTGCACCCCGGTCAGGATTCAACAATGATTTATTATTATTATTATTATTATTATTATTATTATTAATAGCAGAAATGATCTCCATTTCCCCTTATTTTTCCTGACTCATAAGTAGAATCTGATTTGTGGATGTAGTGGTGGTGTTGGTCTTACATGCCATCAAGTTGTCTCTAAGCCCTAGCCACCGACCACAACAGAATGAAACACGCCACAGTCCGGCAGCCTCCTTACAATGGTTCCTCTGCCTGAGATCATTGCTGCATCTGTCGTGTCGATCCGTATTGGTCTCTCCTGCCAACCTGTCCAAAGTATATGAGATGAAGTGCCCCCCTCTTTGCTTCCGAGGAGCATTCTGGCCTTACATCACCCACGACAGACGAGTTTGCCCTTTTAGCAGTTTATGGTACTTTCAAAATTCTTCTCCAGCACCATGATTCAAATCATGCACTTGTTCTTCTTCTGTCTTCCATATTCCATGTCCCACTTTTTACATGCGTAAGAGGAAATGGAAAATGCCATGGCTTTGGGTCAAGAGCCTTAGTCTTCATAGAGCCGTCCTTGCTTTTCTAACTCATGTGCACTGGTAGTCGTGGATACCCCAGAGTGGATCATGGCTTCTTTGAAAAGTGTGTGCCAGCTCTCCCCACTCTGCCTGGCAGTGTGCTTGTTGCTGCCGTCTGGGTGCCCTGAAGTCAATTTTCAGCACTTTTCCATCCCATGGGGAAGAAGGGATTTACTCTCTTTCTTCTCTTTTTAACATCATTTTATTGAGGGGCTCATGCAACTCTTATCACAATCCATCCATCCATCCATTGTGTCAAGCATATTGGTATATTTATTGCCATAATTATTTTCAAAACATTTTCTTTATACTTGAGACCTTGGTATCAGCTCCTCATTTTCCCCCTCCCGCCAAGATCCCCTACCTCACAGACTCTTGACAATTTATTAGTTATTATTATTTACTCATGTCTTACACTGTCCGGCATTTCCCTTCACTCACTTTTCTATTGTCCATTCTCCAGGAAGGGGGCTATATGTAGGCCCTTGTGATTGATACCCTTTTTCTACCCCAGCTTCCTTTCTCCTCCTGGTATTGCTAGTCTTATGATTGGACCTGAGGAGTTTATTTTTCCCAGATTCCCTGTGTTTCCAGTTCTTATCTGTACCAGTGTTCATCCTCTGGTCTAGCTGGATCTGGAAGGTAGAATTGGGATCATGATATATTGGGGGCGGGGATTGGAAATTATAGGACTAGAAGAAAGTTGCATGTTTCATCGTTGCTACACTGCACCCTGACTAGCTCGTGTCCTCCCCACAACCCTTCTGTAAGGGGATGTCCAGTTGCCTACAGATGGATTTTGGGGACACTCTGCATTCCCCTCATTCACAATGATATACCAGGTATTTTATCTTCAGTGTATTCTACGTGTCAGTTTGTGACTCATCTGTGTTTATGTCCTTCCCTATTTCTGATAACCTATGTATTCACAGCACCAAAGTTCTCAGGTTTGTCCCAATTCCCTCACTGATGGCCCTAATAGTTTGGGGTTTACCTCAAGGCCTGTGATCCACCTTGAGTTTATTCTTGTGCATGGAATGAGATTAGCATCTTGCTTCATTTTTCTTCAGGTAGATAACCATTTTATTCCCCAGCACCAGTTGTTGAAGAGGGCAGCTGCTTCCCACTTGATATTTTTGGGCCCTTATCAAAAAGATCAGTTGTCTGTATACTGATGCTTTTATTTCTGGGTTTTCAGTTTTTCTCCATTGGTCTGAGTATTTAGCATTATACCAGTACCAGTTGGTTTTTACCACTGTGGCTGTATAATAGGTGCTAAAGTCAGGTAAAGCAAGCCCTCTCATTCTGTCTTTCTTGAGGAGTTCTCTGCTAATTCCGGGCTTCCTCCCTCTCCATATGAAGTTGGTAATCAGTTTTTCGATTTGTTTGAAGAAAAATGAGGGCAATTGTATCACAATTGCATTAGACTTATGTAGTGCCTTGGGCAGAACTGACATCTTTGCTATATTGAGTCTTCCAATTCACGACAATTCATGGCATATTTTTCCATTTGTTGAGGTCACTCTTGGTTTCCTATAATAGTGTTTTGTAGCTTTCCTCATATAAACCTTTTTGTTATTTCAGTCAGGTATATTCTTAACTATTTCAATTTGTGCTGTACCATCTTTTTTATATCCTCTTCTGTGGCCTTATCTGATACGGTAAACAGTTAAATAGACTTCTGTTTGTTGCTCTTGTACCCTGCCACTCTACCATATTCCTCTAGTCCTTCCAGTACCCCTCTTATGGAACTTTTTTTGGTTTTCCACATACAAAATCATATCACCTGCAAATAATGATAATTTTACCTCTTTGTTCCCCAGGCAAATACCTTTGATGCCCTTTCTTTGCCTTACATTGTTAGCTAAAACTGAGGGAAATCGCCTTAAAGATTTTCCAGACAATGCTTTGCAGTTGCTTGAATTCTAACCATCAATCTCTGGTCAGCATTGCAACATGAGGGCTCGATTTTGGAAACAGAGTAGTCTGCCTATCCTTGCCCCTGTGCTGTGTCTAGTCAAATATCCTAATGGATTCTTTCCCACGTAAAGTTTAGGCCGAGTGAGTCTTTACCTCGTGCTCAGTACTTCCAGGCAAGATGCGTAGGTCAGAGTAAGACATCCGTCACTGAAGAGCTCTCATTGCTAAAGTTTTTCTGATCTCTGGGGTTGTCTGTTTCAAGACTCAAAGGCGATTCAAGATATCCAGGGAAATACTCCTTCAGTCCCACTCCCCGTCTGGGATGAATCACCAACTCATTGGGCAAGCGCTTTCCTTTTCTCTCAAAGTCACATCTCCTGTCTGGGCAGCCAGGCTCTTGCAAACATCTACATGAGGAAAGAGCATGTACGGTGAAGGACAGGCCTAAGAGTGGGTCTAGTGAAAGGGAAGTGGCAAAGGAGCCATGAAAGGAATGCACGGATACCTGCTTGCAACCGTGTCCATTTTTCCTCCGGGGATGGTGATATGATCATTACCTGGTACCTGGAGAAGGGATTTGGAATGGCCTGTGTGAGTCGATTGTCTTTAAATTGGTCCCTTGCTGCTCCAATGCAGCCAAAACCCAGTGGTCCTTCTCCAAGTGACTGAGCCAGAGAGGTGGCCAGGAACCCCTTGGGAAGCTTGGCCAGAGCGGTCCAAGCACATGCTTATTGTAAAGCTCATTGAGATTGTAGCACACTCTGTAGGCAAGCTCTCCGCATTTTGCAGACACGTTTGGACATTATTCTAATAGACAGACATGACCCTTATCCTCGCTCTGTCTGCCACCAATCACTTTCTTATCCTTCAAGATAAATCACAGCTTCTGCCAAGTCCTCTTGAGACTTCTCTGGGCAGGTGGATGTTCCCCAGTGGAGTCCCAAATAAATCTTCTTTCAACCTTAGAGTTAGAGAGCCCTGTCATCTTCTGTGGTGCTGAGTGCCTCCTGGCTCCATGGACTGTGGGCCTTTCTCTTCACTGGGCGTGTCTGCATCGTGGAGAACGAACACCTGTCAAAGGTGATGGAGGCATTGATGTGAGTGGAGGGAACCACTACAGGGGCGGGGATCAGCATGGAAGCGAGGAGACTGGGAGCCTCTTGCTAGGTTAGAACGATAGGGAGGCTTGGTAATGAGAAAAGGGGGTCTCCCAACTCTACTGGGAACAGGCCTTCTGCCATCTTCTTGGGGTGATTGCCCATATGAGGCACGTGGTGGTCAATAGGAGGGACAGAGTGCAATCTTCCCTTCACTGAACCTCTGCTCTGGTTCACTATTGGCATCAGAGGGGTCCGTGCTACTTGGAGGGTCCCGAGTTTAAACCTGGAGGAGAAGAGATCTGGCAATGACCTTCGGTAAGCCCTACAAGGGGCGCGGGGAGTCAATTCTACTCCATCCCGCAGGGCTTCCAGGCTACCACAATGGATGCTTTAGAGAGGGTGTGTCCAGATGCTTAAAGGTTAGAAACAATTTCTTCAGCCTGATTGAAAACTCTCCCAACATCTTGCTGCCTGTGTGAGTCCGGGTAGACTAGAGAAACAAACTCATAGACACGCATATGGATATAAGGGAAAGGTTTATATACAAGGGAAATGGAACATTGAGAAAGCATCCCGAACCAGTCCAGTCCAAGGTCATAAGACCGATATTACTCAGTATGTCCGATACCAGTCTATAAAGTCTCCTTCCAATTTACAAAGCATGTGCCATGGCACCAGGACAATCACAGGCCAGTGGGTGCTGAGTCTTGTCTATCCAGCTAGGGTAGAAGCTTCTTGGCACTGGCAAGAGTCTCTGCGTGGCTTCTCTGGCCCCAGAGGTCTGGTCCCATCAGGGCAAGCCCATGCAGCTTCTGCTCTGGCTCCTCCATTCTCCAGGAATCAGGATCGATCAGCATGCTGTCATCTCATCTTGTCAGGAACTCAGTCTAGTCTTTCTTCTCCAATTGGGAAATACCACGAGACTTCCCAGAGTTCTCTGGAGAAAGCCATGCCCACACAGAGGTCTCTTTTGCTGTCTCAAGATTGACAGGCTAAACTTCACCCCTACACTCCCAATCATGAAATTGACACACGAGCACATTACTGCCGTGCTGTCCGAACATCTTGGTAGTGTCCCATCCCACCCCACCCCCTACTCACCCCTGCCTTGGGTGCTTTTTCTTGTGAGGATCTGGTACCATCAGGCAGGCCTGGGAAGGATGGCTGCTAATCTCTTGTCAGAGTATTTGCATTTCAATCCACAACTCCTCCCTGGACTGCATCAGGTGGTGTGGTGGCGCTCTCACTGGGGAGGGGAGGGGGGTGTTGTTAAGAGGCCCTCTGGGAGCACTACCAAGCATTCCTGGCACCCCTCAGATGACACCCCTGGGGGCCCATTCCATCTCGTGATGAACAACCCTCTCCCATGCGCGAAGCGGTTACCCGTGGTGGAGTAGGTTCTGCACAGGTGCCGCAGCTCTGCCCTCCTGCAAGAACACTGTCGGTTATTGGAAGCCAGGCTGCAGAGCCGTACCTGGAGACGGGTGCTGGTGGTGATGGTGGTGGGTGGGTGGTGCTTTTATATTTTTTTTCCAGGTTCGTGTAATTGCCTTCTCTTTGTGTTTTGCATCAGAGGCATGGAGACCGCCTAGCTGGGAGATGATGGCAATTATAATTTATTATGCTGTAATTGTTACCTAAATGTTTTTGAATAAGCAAAAATCACATCTGTTTAGGACGCTGTTGCACAGCGAGAGAATCCCCTCCGAAGCGGAGCCCGTGTTCTCCTGCACGGTAACTGTACACATAAAACAACCTATTTATTTCCCCACTGAGCGCGTTAC
Source organism: Nesogale talazaci (assembly GCA_004026705.1). NCBI lineage: Eukaryota > Metazoa > Chordata > Mammalia > Afrosoricida > Tenrecidae > Nesogale > Nesogale talazaci. The sequence goes on from PVJH01005563.1 coordinate 102,679, forward strand.
ATTCCCAAGTCAAACTGCATCCTCTCTTCCCTCCCCACATTAAACCCTTTGATTTAATGGGGGTTTTAACTACTGGTTCTTTAGGGAATTTTCCGTCGGCTTTGCACAGATTAGGTTATTGGAAAGTATAGTTATTTGCTTGTAAAGTGGCAGTTCTGTGTCAAAATTGATTTTCTCTGGAGCAGCAACAGTAAAAAAAAAAAAAAAAGAAAAGAAAAAGGTAAGCTTCTGCTTTGCATCCAGCATGCTCTGGTCTCCCTGCCACAATGGTTTTGCTCCCCAGCATCTCGCTCAGCATCTCCTGTAGCAGACCGGTCTGACTGGGCTGCGATGAACACAGGCAGCCCTGGAGCCTTCGCGGCTCAATCAGATCTCTCATCCCTCCTGGTTGTCGCCGGTCTCTGAACACACAATGTGCCGGGCATGGGGCACATCATGGTTTTGTGTGTTCCCACCCCAACCCCCAGCCCCGCTTCTCCAACCAATGGGAAATACATCTATGCCGGGAATGGCTTTGCTGGTTCTACAGAAACAGTGCAGCTGGAGTCATTACCTGGTCGTGCTCAGGCTTCGCAGGAGCTACCTGGCGCTGCAGCTGTAGAAGACCTAGGTGAGGGTGGCTGGCTCCTCCCAGTGCACTGGGCCATTCTTTCCGGAATGACTGCGGCATGCAAGACAGCAGACCTTGTCAGCTCGAAGGTGTGGCGGCACCTTCCAGAGAAGTTCTGATCAGTGATCCTCCACCTTCCTGCTGCTGCCACCCTTTCAGACAGTTCCTCATGTCGTGGGGACCTCCGACCATAAAATTATTTTTGTTACTATTTCATCACTGTCATTTTGCTCCTGGTATGAATCGGGCGACCCCTGCAAAAGGGTTGTTCAACCTGCCGAGGGGGTCATGACCCACAGGTTGAGAACCGCTGGCTCCATCAACCAGAGGTGAAGTGCGGCACTGTGCCCTTGACTTTGCCGTCTCCCGAGCTTCTAAAATAGACCTGGCATGTATGCGGATACTGGTTTTATTCTGAATGTTCTGGTGTTGAATTAGGGGACCTTTAGAGGAGCCATAATGACTGGTTGCTTGTGCTGCCAGATGGCATTCTCGTGGTTTCCAAGAAAAGGCTTGTATTGTGGTCAGAGTCAGCCTGCACTGTCCAAATGGGCTGGCTTCATCCTTGGCCCTCACATGTTATGAGGCCACAATCGCCGGAGGTCCCTTTGGGGAAAAAGAACATGAATTCCTACTCATCACACTTTGATGAGTAGGCTTGAGTTGGGGGCACTTTTAAACTTGAGTTCTCTCTTGGGCCTCTGATCTGTGATCAGGTGCCCTCTGCAGGGCTTCTTTCTTCTGTGATGTGGTTTTGGGTTGGATCTGTGGTGTGTACAGGCATGATGCTCTGTGCTGTATATCTCCCTCAGTGACATCGGCCTCCAGACTTTGATCATACCTTACTAGAGTGCCTTTGTCCCCCACCTGTCTGGTCACAACTCAGGGTCTTGGCCTGTAGTACCTTCTCATGGGCGGTGACCCTGGATTAGAAGCCCCAGGGGTCTTTTTCTTGGTGTGAAATCTGACTTTTCCATAGGGCTTTGGACGCTTGATGGTTTCTCACAAAAAGGTCCATGAAGGTGCTTGACTTTCGGCTTGGAGGACACACAAAGTAAACATACTGGGGTTCCCTGAATTTCAAGTTTCATCTCAGTGCCTGGTCATTCATCAGGTAGACTTTGAACGGAGGGATCAGGAGCCTTAGAATGGTACTTAATTTAAGTCATATTCTTTTGTTATCATGTATATGCTCCTTCCAGCTATTCACTAAGCCATCCATCTTACCTGTCCACGCATCCACCTACCCTTCCACCATGTCCTCATTACTCTAGACTGCAGGTGACATTCATTGTTCATAGCTTCTGTTATTCTAGACTCAGGACATCAAAAAGAATAAGATATGTACCTTCCCTTCGCAAATGAGACCCTGAAAGCACCCTTGCTATCTGGGTAACTGATGGTAGAGGAAATACTAGAATCTTTATCTAAAGTCATGTTTCCCCGTACTAGTCAAAGCCAGCTGCAAGAGACCATAGAATCAGGTGATGTAACTACTGAACTTGCAGAGATCATTGAAAGTATTAGGCTGAGACAGCAGACATTGATGGTGTGCATAGAGTGTGTGTTTGGTATTTTGTTTAGATAGCAGGCATTGATGGTGTGGAAGCAGCATGTGTTTGAAGATGGAGAAAGCTGACGGGAACCAACTTGTTTTGGGGTGTATCTTCACAGACCATGCTTGTTACTTTATCTCCTCAAGATCAAGTAGAGTTATTATCGTACCAATCAAAAGTAGCTCTTACTAAAACTTGGACAAATAAAATATAACGAAGAACACTAAAGCAACCATTGGATCAGTTTTCTGGGAATAATGAGTAACAATATTGTCAGCTCATAGAGGCAAGTTTGAGCCCTGCTTTCTTACTTGCTGTGAGGTGCTGTCTAATTGATTCTAACTCATTGGGATCCAGAGTACTACAGAACAAAATACTGCCGGGTTCTGCACTAACCTCATAACTGATGTTAGGTTTCAGCGCACTGTTGGAGCCAAGCTGTGTCAGTCCATCTTGTTGAAGGTCTGTCTCTTTCTCAATGACCCTCAACCAAACATGATGTCCTTTTCCAGGGACTAGTCCTTCCCAATAACATCCTATGTAAGGAAACTCTTCCCATCTTGGTTTCTAAGGAGCATTCTGATCGTACTTCTTCCCAACTTGATTTATTTGTTCTGCTGGCAGTCCATTGTACTTTCAATACCCGTTGCCAGCACCATCATTCAAATACCTCAGTCTAGTCTTCCTTATTCATTGTCCAACTCTCACAGGCATTGGAGGTGATGGCTTGTATCACCATGCACACACACCTCCGTCTTCAGCAACAGCCGTTTTCATCAGCACTTTGAAGGAATCTTGTGCAGCAGATTTGTCCAATACAGTGTTTTTGTATGATTTCTGAACTGCTTCCTTCTGAACATTATCTAATTAGAATCTTCACACATCATGATGTGTTTTTTTTTGGGGGGGGTGGATATGATAATTAATGACAGTGTGATATTTAGTAATACAGAAATTATTTCACCATTATTATTCATCTTTTCTTCTACTCTCCCATTGTTGCTAAATTTTCACCCTCCTCAACCATCCTGGAATGCATTTCCCTGTTCATTGTACACATCTCTCACAGTTTCCTTGGGATAAATAATTGCGAGTGCTATTGCTGAATCAGAGGACATGGACATGTTAAGATTATCGAGATATACTACCCCTGGTCTACTGTAAACTTCCCATCAGCTCATCCAGATTCCAAAACATGGAATCCAGCATCCAGAATATTTGGGGTTCAAGTTTGCTAAAGAGTGCTCGTTGACCAAATGCAGCTACCAGACTGCTTTCTAGGAAAGAAGTCCCCAACATAGGAACCCTCTCTAATGGAGTGTTTCTCTCTCCAAGGGCCACTGTCCTTGTGAAGGGAGAGTTCAGCAGAAGGTAGCATTGGGTCCAAGTCATAACGAGTGTGATGGAGCTCACAGAGTTGTGAAGATGAAAGTGGACCTGCCAAGCTGAAATAACAGTAGTTTAGAGGGAAGACATTCTTAGAAGTGAACTGAAATCCCACAGCTCATCTCTTCCAAGGGGAAGTGACTACTTTTCTCAGAAGGATTCATCCCCTACTTAACCCAAATCTCGTTGGTCACATCAGTATTACAAACCAATCACAACCAGGGTCTCTGGTTGCATCAGGAAGCATCCTGTCAGGACAGTTGGGTAAGCATTGGGCTGCTAACCACCAGGTGACCCACCTGGACCCCACCTGGGAGAAAGATGAGGCAGTCTGTTGTAGGAAAGCCTTTAATGGTCTCAAAAGCTCAATGAATACAGTTTTACTCTATGAGTTGAAATGGACCCAGGAGGAGCAGGGTTGAGCATATTCAATTGGGATGGGTGGACTGCTGTGCTCTAAGAGTCTGCAACAGACTCTCTTTGTCCCAATGTCCTCATGCTTCTTCTGGAGTCCTCCCATGAGAACCAGTCCTTTCCATTTTCAGAGCAAGACCCTGATGAGACTGAGAAGTAGGAAGTAATGACACCCACAGTCCACACCAGTCCCCAGACAGCAGTCCAGTGACTTTGCCTGTCACCATGATGTCACCCCCGTCCAACCCTCCCACACAGGGTGAAAGAGATGATTGTCAGTCTGTTGCATGACACATGGTGGCAAGGTCCCTCGAGAACAATGTACATATTAACTTCTGTAAGATGTTACCCCAATCCGTATTAGCCATATCTGACCGAGGCTTGACGGAGGTATTAAATTACGTCCAAGTTCCTATTAAGTCACTGTCCAGGTGGTAATATCTGGCCTCACCTTCTCCTTAACCCAAATTAACACCTGCTCTTAGGGGCCTCTAGTCTGAGGCAAGTTCCTGAGATGAACACGAGACTGGGCAGACAGGAGAGGAGAAAATTAAAATAAATGATAGGGTGACCTCCTCACCCCACTCATGGGTTCTCAATTATCCCAAAGCCAGCCGACTCCTTGTGACTGTTCTCTCGGTAATGGGTTTCAGTCTCCCGCTTAGCACCACCCACACAGGTTCACACGCAGACACACACTCTGCTAATCAGATTGGCAGCAAATGGAATTAAACTATTAAGGCAATTAAGCCGTTCTTAGATCACATTCGATCAGTTCCATGGAAATGCAAATTCATGCTTCTTTTTGAGAAATAAGTTGATGCCAAAGGCATTTTATGTCCCATCATCTTCATTAACTTATTTCCCAAATAGAGATGACAGTGTTTTATAGATTCATGCAGACACAGATGGAGCATTTCTCTTCTCTCTTTTCCTCTCATCTCCCCTCGTCTCTTTACTTCCCCTCTCCCCTCCTTCTGCAGTCACCACCACCACCCCCCCCACCAGTGTGTGTTTTTCTTTTTAAAACCTTTTTGGTAACTTTTGTACATCTGTTGATAAGCCACTTTGTCTGGGTACCCCTGACTCTTCAGGCTCCTTTAGGTAGTAACCTTTCAGGTCAAAGTCTGGGAATTCCCTCTGTTTCTGAAGGACCTCTTCTCCCAGAACCTCCTCAGACCCGGAGTTCAGACCTTGTGCTGGCTGCATCCTGAAGCCAGTGGCCCTGGATGTTCACATGTGACCGATGTACTTGGCTTTGCATCAGACCCCACTCTTTACACTGACAGACCTCACTCTGGACTCTCAACAAGAAGCCCAGGAGTGGACTGCAGCCTGTGCTCCTTGCCTGTGCCCAAGAGCTCTGGGCTCTGGCTCAGCAACCCCATAGCTGGGGGTCCTTGGGAATCATCCACCGGGGTGTTCATGGGTTTCTCTCAGGGACTTTGGTTTTGTTTTGTTCTTAGTCTTTACCCTTGATGGTGATCATCAGTTAAATCTATAAGACATAGCTGCCTGACACACACGGAGAGCCTTCCAACAGTTCAGGGGAAATTTTGTTATGTTTCAATTCCATTTTCTTTTTTTTTCCCAATGATTTTATTGGGGGCTCTTACAGCTCTTATAACATTCAATACATCATTTGTATCAATCACATTTGTACACATGTTGCCATATTCATTTCCAAATATTTTCTACTTGAGCCCTTGGTATAAGCTTCTCTTCCCCTCCCCTTTTTTAAAAAAAAAATGAATCATTTTATTGGGGGTTCATACAACTCCCATCACGATCTATGCATACATCAATTGTATGCAGGCCACATTTGCACACTTGCTGTCATCATCCCTCTCAAAACATCTTCCCTCTACTTAGGCCTCCAGTACCAGTTCCCCATATTTCCCTTCTCTCCCCCACCCCTCATGAACCCTTAATAATTTACACACTCACCCTATAGCACTGCCCAGCACTGCCTCTGTCAGAGTCCGGGCCATACATCGTTCCTGGAGCAGAAAGATGAGACCTTCTCCCTCAGAGCTGGGGTGAGTCCAACCCTCACTCACCCTGTGGCTAGCTGCCCACCAAGAAGCCCACTCTACCACTAGAGTTCCTATCAAGAACATGAGGAGCTTTAACTGATGAAATGTGTCCATGCACACACACTCACCCAGGGGGAGAACATAGGTATGGGTGATGGTGTACTTGTTCAGGTGGGTGTGAATGTCATTAGGACAATTCTGAGGCATCTGTACAATTCAGTGTGACCTAGGCTGTTAGATTTGGTGTGCCATATTCCTTCCCATGCTAACTGAGCATGCAGTCAACTCATATCCCCCCAGGACACATGTCTTCGGTGTGCCCTGTGTTCCCGTGAACGTTAATAGGCGATGAGGATTCCACTGCCTCTGGACAGTGCCACAAAGCTCATCGGCACAAAGCAGCCTTGGAATTCACTTCATTCCTCTGCACTTGGGGGAACCCATCCTGTTGGGCCCTTGTTAGATACCGATCAGCTGCTCTTAAAGCTATTAAGCCGGTGCTCTCACCCATGTCATCAGGAAGAATGATGGTTTGGGAAGCAATTGAGCTCAGCATCCTGGGGGATCTTTTCATTCCTACTCGTTAGGGTGCACACAGAAAGATAGTTTTTTCCTTTTCTGGACATCTTATCTATCGGGTCCCATGTACCCCTTCCCCTTGGGCTGTATCCAAATAGTCTCCTGTTTTCCATTGAGTTTGCTTTTGTTGTTGATTGTTATTGTATCATACTTTTCAGAGCTAAGTTAAATTCATGACAGCATATACTGTGTTAGTCTGGATAGACTAGAGAAACAAATTCATAGACACGCATATGGACATAAGGGAAAGGTTTATATACAAGAGGAATATAGCATTGAGAAAACATCCCAGCCTAGTCCAGTTCAAAGTCATAAGTTTCATATTAGACCATATATCCAATACTCCATAAAGTCTCCTTAGAATTCACAAAGTCACAGGCCAGTGGGTGCAGACTCCCGGCACTGGCAGAGGTCCCCTCATGACTCCTTGTTTCCAGGGCTCAGGGTCCATCAGCAATATCCAACCATTGGTGATAGAAACATCTCAGCACTGGCAGGGGTCTCTCTGTGGCTTTTCCAGCTTCAGAGGTGTGGTTACATCAGGGTAAGGCCATGTGGCTTCTTCTCCGGCTCTTCCAGTTCCTCAGATGCTGCCATCTTGTCTTATCAGTAGTTCGTCATCTCAGAGACTGACTCCCAGAGAGTTGAGTCTCTCTTCTCCAATTGTGAAATACTGCAAGACTTCCCAGAATTCTCAGGAGAAAGCCATGCCCACTCAAAGGCCTCATCAACTACTCATTGGCTATTTCCAGATTAACAGGCTAGACTCCACCCCTACATCCAATCGTGAAATTGACATTACGAATATATGACTGCCACATGTACAATATGATGTACATATATGTGGCCCACATACGTGGGCCAATCAGAATTTCTGAACAAAAAACGGCAGCTGGTGGGAAGAGGTGGTTGAAATGAAGGAAGCTTCTATTGCATCACCGAGCAGAGGCGATTCTATCTTCACCATGAAGTCATAGATGTACTGGCCCTGTTGTGTGCTGTGGCATTGATTCCTGCTCAGGATGAACCTGTGAGACTGCAGACTTGCCCCAGGGGGTCCCCTAGGCTGTAATCTTTATTATGGAAGGAGCCCTGGGGCGACTATGGGTTACATATGGATCACCCACCACCAAGGCATGGTTCAAACTCACTATTTCCTCTGAGGGAGAGAGAAGAGGTGGTCTGTTCCCATAAAAGCTTCACAACCTCAGGAACCCCAGGTGGGGTCACTTTAGGAGTAGGAATCAACCCACCGACCGAGGACGGGAGTCTTCAGGAAGCAAATCCCCCAGGCTTTTCCTCCTGTGACGTGGCGGATGGGTTTGATGATGAGCACTTGGAGCACTTAACCGAGGTGCCACCAGGGTTCCTTATTCTAGCATCACTCCGGTGTAGCTGAGTGATTATTGTAGCTGCATCACCGCATTCTAAAACCTCTCATGAACATTACAAAGTAGATAGAGGGACAGACCCAATCACTATTGATACAACTTAACCGCAGCTGAACCTCTCTCTTCCCTCCTGCTCCTTGCTCTCTGCCCCTCCCTTTCATCTTCTTCCCTCCTCCTCATCCTCCTCTTCCTTTCCCCCTCTTGCC
>PVJH01005564.1:0-43020 GCA_004026705.1 Nesogale talazaci
AGTGGGTGGGAGGCAGCATGGGAACTAGAGGAAGGTTGCATATTTCATAGCTCCTACCCTGTATCTTAACTGACTCATCTCCTCCTTGTAACCCCTCTGCAAAAGGATGTCACCTCACCTATTGATGGGCTTTGGGTCCCCAATCTGTACTCCCCCTCATTAATAATAATATAATTTTAGCTCATTGATGCCTGACACTTGGTCCCTTCACCACCTCGTGATCACACAGGCTGGTTTGCTTCTTCTGTGTGGGCTTTATTGCTTCTGAGCTGAATGGCCGCTTATTTACTCAAGCCTTTAAGTCCCCAGATGCTATATCTTTTGGTAGCCGGACACCTATAATATTATATCTTACTTACATGAAAGCTACCTAGAGTCATTCACTGAGAGTATTTATATAACAAAAGCACTTACTAATTTCAGAAATTTGGACTAATAGGGTTTAAAGAAATTTAGCATGGGAGATGGAATAATATTAACTCATCACATTTTAACAAATATTCTTTACTACCACTGGTTCTCACTGATACTGATTTGATGCCAGCTCAGCTCATAGTGACCTTATAGACAGGAGAGAACTGCTGGCCTGAAATTGCTAAGTCAGGTAAAGGAATCAGACTCGTGAATTAACTGTTTCATCAAACTGATGCATGAGCCCTTAGAGTACAGGTTGATATTCATGAGACAGAGACAGAGAGAGAGAGAGAATTTAAACCCATTTAGAGGTGGAGGTGAAGCGCAGGGAGCATGTGGGAGGTAAATAGGATATTGGAAGAGCATTAGACAAAAGGGGGAAAGCCATGGGACTACTGGGAGGGTTGGAGATGGGAAAATGGTGACAATATTTCATCAGGCAGGAGCAGAGGATAAAGGGTGTACTTAGCCATATTTCAAAAGTCTGAACTTAGCAATGTTGCCAACTGTATCCCTTTGAAATATTTTAAGAAAATAAGAATCATGATAATATCTGTTCTTTTAAAGAAAAAGGTTGATAGTGGTGGGCTTAGATGTGAGGAGTGTCATTGTCTGAAAAGGGAACAAAGGAGAAGACAAAGAAGAACGTGACTAACCACTGACTGCCTTATTGGCCAAGGTAAGTGAGTTGTTATCGTGACTAGGATCTATTAGAATGAGTATAACTGGAGAAACCAAATTATCTGAACAATAGGAAAGAATTTCACCATATAGACTAATGTATGATCAGTCAGTCTAAGATAATTGGTGATAAGATTTCACATGCATATTCCTACTTCTAGGTTCCATGTATTTCTACAGTTAACTGTTTCTGGGAACAGAGTGATTATGAGATTTAATTAGAGTTAAATATTAGAAATTCTTATTTCCAACATAGTCTTTAAAGCTGCAGAACCCAGGTTTCATTGACAAAGAAGATTCTCTCCTGGCATGCATGGGCCTGGCATGAATGAGCCAATAGCACAACCTGCTAGTCTCTGAGAATGGAAGAGGCGCTAGAGAGAGGGGTGGCTTCTGTTTTTGTCTCCCTTCAATACAGAAACAAAGTAGAGGAATGAGGGTACCTGCAGCTCAGTGCCTCCTCTCCCCCTGACTCACCATCTGCAGAAGTCATGTAAGCCCATTACCTTCCCAGTGGTGAAAGAGGGAGGCAGGCTACTAGCAGTAAATAATAAAGGGAAGAAAAAAGGTTGCTAAAAGTATTGAGCACATTAAAGTCAAATATTATAATGGCTTCCCTTACTAGTAGGTTCGCTGAATCTGTTAGGTCGAGTTGACTAGAACGCACTGCTGGATGGGGATACCCTATCCAGGGGGGGCCCTGATGCTCATGGAATCGACCTCAGCAGGTCTCACGCAGGGTAGTCTGGCTTCCCACGTTGAAGACTTTCAAAGCCTCCCTTCTTTCTAAGCACTCTGGAGTGGTACACAACTCTTACAGTTAGCCCAGGTCAGAGCATCTCTGCTGAGCTGAGATGACCTTGAACAACTTTCTTCAAGAATATAATCAATCGTTTCTCCTTAGTTGCCTTAACCCTGGGCTGCCTGTCTGCTTTGTCTGTGTGCCTTGCCCCTCCTGGTGTAAAGCTTAGGTGTCCGTCTGTGATTCTCAAGTTCCACCCGCTGTTCCACTGAAAAAGTCAAGGTTTTCTACTCCCATAGAGTTTCAGCCTTGAAACCCACAGAGGCAGTGCTACTCTCTCCTATAGGGTCCCTGCGAGCTGGCAACGAGTCAAGGGCAGTGGGGTGGTGATGCGTTCTGTTTGGCCACTGACCAGGGAGCCCTGTTGGTTTGGGGATACGAGTTGGGCTGCTCACTGCGAGTCCACACGCTGTGTCAGGTGAGAAAGAAGATGCCTGTCCCCCAAAAGATTTATTCTCAGAGACCCTAGTGGGTTGCTCTGCGGTGGAATGGACTAAATGGCAGTGGGCTTGAGCAATATTTTTTAAAATGTCTGAGCTCCCTTCTCCCTAGTCTCTGATTGACCCTGGAGACCAGCTGGGAAAATTCTAACTGATCCTGAAAGGCACTATATGAAGATACATGACATGGCCTCTCTCTATATTACAGGGTGGCTGATAGTGAAAGCTTATTTTGTGCCTATAAGGCTAATAGATAATGACATCAAATATGTCCCCTCTTCCAAAACATCGTCTTCTCTTTTGCACCTTTTACCCTCATATTCTACAATTCTACCCACCACCACCACCATCATCCCCACCCCCACCCCCCATAAAAGCAAAACAAAACAGAAAATCTCTGCGTACTTCATACTTTTCTTTGCATGTCCTGGGAGGAATGTCTGCCAATTACGGAGGACTCATGCCTAAACCGCCCTGCTTCATGAAGAACATAAACAAAGGGGAGCTGTGTGATCATGGGAATCCAGAGTTCATCCGGGACATTTCAGCAGAGGGGAACCCAGAGAGGAGGGGGAAGACACAACCTATCCCTCAACGTTCTTACAGGGCGGAAAGGAAGTTTTGAGTTCTCCCCCTTCACATCTACTGTTTCCAAGCAATGGAAACGCAGGATGTTCCTGAAAATGTCACCTCATTCCTAAGACGCTTTTTGAACCGCCAGAAAGGGGGAGAAGATGTTAAAAGAAAGCCCAAACACGTCTTCATGAAAACCTGCCTGAAGGGCTGCCTTCTGCTGCCTCCGTCCCCAGGAGACCACACACATAAACACGCAATCGCACGGACAAACGACAACAAAAAGTCCCCTTGCTTAAACTTACTTATTGGTGTTAGCCTGGGGAGAGGATCATACTGGGGTAAATTTAGAGGTGAAAGGGACACAGTCAATTAATATTTGTTTTACTAAAGAAAACACAAAGTGAAACCTTAAAACCTCACAATGCATCAATTAAAATCAAAATCTCCTAGATCCACTGTTTTTCCTACAAGGGCTTGCTGAGAAGCCCCCTACCAGTTGTCTGGGTCCGTATGTGTGAAAACCGTCATATTCCGGGAGCTGTCCCTGCCCAGGCATTTTTTTCTCAGCATTGTGCCTCTGCTAGTGACCACACTGCCCGAGCACCTGCAGGATCACTCAGTTTGCACAAGCAGCTTCCCAAGCGAATGACGTAGTCCCTTTCTGTTGTTCCCAAAGTCCAACATCTGTCAGAGATCAGCGTATGCATGCGCGTATTAAAGCGCGCACTGTTCTAAGGCCCTGCACTTAATTTTCCCTTGGGTAAACAGAGCCAATAATGGATAAATACTGGCGGCTCAAATATCCTTAAGCTATCAGAGAGAGCCATGAGTGCAGGCTGTAAGCCACATCAGAAGTGAGGGAGGGAAAAAAACAAGAGCAAAACATTATGGAAGAGATTCTTCAACTCATGAAAGGAGCCTGAATTCTTGCCGCTCACTGTGCAATGTCTTGGGAAGCAGCGCGGTAAACTGCATTGAGGCTGGGAAGGGGCTAGAGCAATTGTATGTCTCAGTGCTCTTAGATGTTATATGCAGCATGATCCAAACAGAACGGCTTGCTCTTGTCTGAAATGAGCAGTGTAAGGTATTTGTGATGCATTGATCCCCCGTTCTCTGGAACCACACACTGAAAGACTTCTACAAGTGTCCTATGAATTCATGTTGATGCAGGTCCCAAAAGGAAAATGAACTTTGGGCAAGCAGACTGACTTGCCCTTTGAAACCAAGGTTGGACTCCTAATGGCTCAGCTAGCCCTTCGGGGAAAACACACAGCTCATGTTTATCTTTCAAGTATAAACTTCAGAGCACAAGCATTTCAGTATCTCAGGAATACTTTTTTTTTTTTTTTTTTTTTTTTGCACAGGGACATAATGTAGTTCAGACTGTTCCACCCAACCATTAGAAGAGAAATACTCTAGCCGCTGAGATAACTTTGCCTCCAAATAAGATTCTGCCCGAATTGTATTAAATCACTATTTCCTTCCTTTCAAAAACAGAAATTTCAACCCTCAACCAAAGAGAAACCCCAAACTTCTGCATTTGATATGCTCTTCTTGTATCCGGAAGAAAGGACACTGGGGGGAATGAGAACAAATTTTTTTGGTTACTAAAAAAAATAAAGTATACAAATGAAAAGGTATGCATGCATTATCAGGAACTTGTCCTCATCGTAATGATGTGGTTGTCATTCCTAAATCTTCTGTGTATTATTATAAAAGGAACCATCTTCAGAAATCTCCCTAAGAGGAGAAGTATATGGCTGGTGGCTTCAGTGGTGAAGAACCCATAGTTGTTGACACTGTCCGTTGTCATCAAGTGTGTGTGGATTCAGGGCAGCCCCTTTTGTACAAAGTCAGACTGCACCCCATGGGGTGTTCAAGACTGTGGCTCTGAAGAGTCTGAAATATTCTTCTGAAAGTGCCTTTGGGTGGACTCGAAGCTGCACTTTGGACGTGGTTGCTCAGCACTTCACCTCTTATGCCACCCAAAGCAAAATTCAAAAAATTGGCTCCTGTCCAGTTGATTCTAATCCATAACAACCCTGTTGTACAGGGTAGAATTGCCCCTGCATGTTTCTGAGACTCCTAACTTTTTACAGGAGCAGAAAGACCGGCCTTCTCTGGCAGAGCGGTGGGTGGTTTTCAAGAGCCAATTTGGTTAGCAGTCCAACTCAAAACCACCAAGCCTCGTGGGTGCCTTTATGATCCCCCAAAGTGCTCCTAACTCCTCCAACAGGAAAGCAAAGATGGACACTCCAGGTAAGCTGCACCTAAGCACCCAGACAGATGGTCCCCATAGAGGTGTCTACACTGAACTGGTTTCTGGAAAAAAAAAAATTCTGCCATGTAAGCAGGCACAGTCTCCATTAGACTTTTTGAGTAAGAGCTAGAACTCATAGCTTTTCATTTTGCCCCACCTGAAAATCACCTAGAGAAGCATTACTGTGGGCAGAGCAAACTATCACTGATCCTTCATTCTGAATAACACATCACTCTGAGGCCCATTGGAAGATTGGGTCGATGGTAAATGGAGTTCTCCAGCTGTCTTTCCCCTAAGATTGGATTGTTGTTAAAATGGTTGACCAGGGGGCATAGAAATCAACCAATATCATAGTAACCCTTGGGGGCTCCTGAGCCTGCAAGTCCTCAAAATAAAAAATGGGTTAGATATATGACTAATAAGTGAAACTTGTGTTAATGAAATCACCCATTACCCAGAAGACAGGGACAGAAATAAAACACCAAGAGGAAAACTTTTCATTCTTGTTGCTTGTGATTTTACAAATGAGTCATTTCCGTTTATGTAGTGAAGACAAACAACACGCTAGCATGTCTGTAAATGCGTTGGTAGAAGGGACTGTAATGTTTAAACTCAGTTGACAAAAATTCTTTCAGTTGCATTGCTCACTGTACCTGTGGATGTCCTTTCTGACCAATTTGTTTCTGTGGTTCCATCATCCTCAGTGCCAAAGACCTTCAATTCTAGTTTTACATGTATTTTCTCATGGGATAGTGATAAATCAGCCTCTCAAGTGAGGCATATTCTCATTATTTGAATGAACTAAATTAATGTTTTAAAAGGGGAGAGAACCAGCTCATGGAGAGTAAGAAAAGAGGTTGACTTCTAATTTAGAGGTATCTCAGTTCTAGCCCTACTTTCTTTTTTCTATGTTCCCTCTTCTTTAAACAGTTTTATTGGCACATAATTCACATATCATAAAACTGGATAGTCCAATCGCTCAACCATAAGAAAGGGAGATTGTACAATCACCACCACATTCATCCTAGAGCATTCTCCCCCCCCCCCCCCCGGGTTGATTCACCCCCAAGGTGAACCATGCAATCAAGGTCAGCTCCCTCACCCCTCACCCCCTCCTAAGCTGAGAACCCCCTTTCCCTCCCTGTCTTTTACTCCTTCCCCTCCATTCCCTGTAAGTCATCCTATGAGTTGTGATTCTTGTAGGGCTATCTTCTTCAGACATTCAGCTTGCCCTTTCTAAAGAAATACTTTCTTCTGTCTTTCACTAGGAGCATCTGTTCTCTGCAAGAGCTTCCTTTTTATTCTTATTTACCTCTCTCCAAACTCAAATTTTGATAGAATTTTCACCAGAAAACAAATGACTAAAAATTAAAAAGCATCTAATTTCCCATCAATATATTTTAGAAGATAGGTATTAAATAAGTGTCTGGTTGTTGTCAACCTAATGTAACATTGATATAATTTCTTTCAAAACATTTTTAGAAATCCTAATTAAGAGATATAATTGTGTTTAGATGAAAATATCTTTAATTAAAAAGATGTCCTCATTTGTCTACTTAACTCGCAATTGCTTGAATGTTCCATGTATTTTACTTGACTCTGAAATACTGAAAAGAGCCCTTTGGCAGCCCTCTAGCACTTCAAGGATCATGAACTCTAATGTGTTCTAAATGGGCACCAGTTTAGAGTCAGGAGATGATTGCAATTCATGAGAAAGCATTACCTTGAGTCAGAAATGCTTTCATAGGCCTGTCTAAATCCCTTCTCTCAAGTGTAAGCCCATTTCCTCCTCTGGCCTCAGGAGAAAGGAGAACAGCTGCCAATTGTCTTTTGACTCTTCCTTTGTGACCTAGGAACTAGTCTCTCTTTATTGTCAGAGCACCATAATGTGGGTCGCATTGTACAAATTCCTTTGTGTTTGTTGTCCTCTCTGAATTCCCCTTCTTATTATGCAAGCAGGGCTTTAGATCCTGGAGACTAGGACACAAAAGAGCAGACATGAGAAGAATCTCCCAGGACTATTGGTGTTCTTCTTGAAGCAGTAGGCCAGGGAAGAATGAAAATCTGATATCATGATAGCTGAGACTAATATCTGTTGCTGCTATTCCAATTGCATTTAGTACTTTGGGAAATTCTTGCTCCGGGTCACAGTCATATTACCAGCTGTGGTCAAAGTACACCATATGAAGGATTCATATTTCCATCCAATACATTATACTGATGGCTTTCTGAAGCATCTGGAAGGGGGCATACTGGGAAGGGGATTCAGAGCAAATCCTTCTGGAACAAAGATGCAACTGTTTTCTGTTAATCCACCAAATGCTGCCCTTTTATAAAATGACATTTTCTGTCATTAATATCACTTTAATGTGCCATCAACAAATAAAAATATAAATGCAAAAGTGTTTTTACTCTAAACTTAGAGAATGCTAGAGAAATCTCCTCACCTATCCCCCATAGGGAACCCAAATTCACCCTTGTAAGACAGAATCTGCTTCTCTTGTCATATTGCTTTGGATCTGGAAGTTTGGAAAAGGAAATACTGGTTGTGGCACTATTTGAACTAAATTCTAATAATGAATGCAGCTACTTCATGGCTTCTATTTCTCATGTCTACTTGCTTTTTCACTAAGGAAAGGAAAGCAAACCAAGTTCTCCCAACAGGTATGGATTCCATTTTTGAGGGCAAAGGAGCACATCACCTAGAAGTGGCAGCAGCAACATCACCTTCATTAACCGAGATTCTATCAAAGTTATGTTTCCATAAGAGTCTTAAGCATCCAAGTTCTAACCACTCAGAAACCAATGGTTCATTTATCAAGCTCTTATTGTGAACCTTCCTCTACTGTTCTAAATGCATAGGACAATGTCCTTCTCTTTTTTGGGGGGGGGGTGTCACTTCTCATTTTTCATGGGTTCTGAACCTCTGTAAATAATTTTGAGGGCTGAGCCCCGGTGGCATAGTGGTTGAGTGCGGGACTGTGACCCATAGGCTTGGCGGTTCAAATCCAGCAGCAGCTCTCCAGGAGCAAGACTGGGTGCCTCCCACAAGCACCAGAGGGCTGAGATGCACCGCCCCCCCCCCCAAAAAAAAGAGTTACAGTTTAAATAATTTTGAAAAATATTTTTTTTTGTTTTTTTGGGGACATCACTGCCCTCTGGTGGTGGGAGTAGGAGGCTCAGCCTTGCTGCTGGAATTGATCCTGCAGTGGCCTGCAGTTCCTCGCACAACCACTACGCCACCGTGGCTCAGCCCTGATAAATATTTTCTTTCAATCATTAGACCAGGTATTAATGAAAGGAGATCTGCTAAACAAACAAACAAACAAAAAACTTATTAGAAGTTGGCTTCTTAGTAAAAAGAAAACATGGAGTCAGGATAAACTTCTTGGGGATGGTCATGACTTCCTGTAGAGCAAAATTTACTTTTCTTGTACTCACATTAGCTCTCTAACAGGGAGGTGAGCTTCAAGATATCATTTAAAACAGTGCACTTGTCACTGTCTGCTACTCCCTCAAATAGTTCATTATGCTTTTAGTGTCATTTGAGATTTGGACTTTCAATAGACTCACATTTATGGTACAAGTTTTGATGCAAGTAACCAGAACAATTGGACTGCCTCACAGAAGCTTCATTCCAAAACAAAATGAAGGCTAGAGTTGTACATGTATAACTGAGGCTCAGTTTGTGAGGGCTACATGAAAGAACACTCTAGCAAATAAGTCAGAGCTGCAATGAAGGATTAGCCCCAAACAAGGATCCAGGAATTGATGGAATGTCAATTGGAATATTTCAGCAAGCTGATGAAAAAGCATTAGAAACACTAATTTATGTATCCCAAGAAATTTGGAAGGTAACTACCTGGCCAACTGACTGGAAGAGTTTAATATCTGTACCTATTCCAAAGAAAGACAAGGAAAACGTATAGGATTTATCAGACTATATTATTAATGTCGTACACAAGTTAAATGTTCCTGAAGACAATTCAAATGCTAGCGCGACATGACATCCACAAAGCTGCCAGAAGTTCAAACCAGATTCAGAAGAGAACTTGCAACAACAAAAATATCATTGCTGATGTCACAGAATCTTGGCTCAGAGCAGAGCATCCCCCCAAAAATGTTTATTGTGTATTGCTGATTAGGAGTTTGACAAGCTATGAACAACATTGAAAAAAAAGGAAAAGCCAGGACACTTCATTCTGCTCATGTGAAACCTACAGATGGACCAAAAGAGAGTCTTACTAATGGGACAAAAAATGCTGCATGGTTTCAAATCAGGAAAGGTGTGTGTCCGAATTAGGCCCTCTCATCCGACTTACTTAGTCTCTGTATTGAGCAAGTAATCTGAGAAGCTGGCTTCAATGAAGAAGAATGAGACAACTGGATTTGAAGGAATCTTAGCAACAACCTTCAACAGATGGATAACACAACGTTGCCTGATGAAAGTGAGGAGGACTTCAAACACTTGGTGATGAAGATCAAGGACTGAAGTCTACAGTACGGATTTCAATAAAATGTAAAGAAAAAAGATCCTCACAACTCTATCAATAGACAACACCATGATAGATGAAGAAAAGATGGAAGCTATTCAGGATTTCATTTTACTTAGATTCACAACAGTGTTCATGGAAGCTGTTGTCAAGAAAAATGGGTTAACAAGAACAGCAGAAATCACTCAGCTTCTGAAATGAAAACTGAATCAGGTGTTTATCACGTCATTGTATTAGAGGTGAACATTGGACCCAAATATAATCAAAATTTCTGAGCTCTTTAGGTTCATTTCTATTTCCAAATTAATTTCTATTTCTAAATTGTAGACTCCCATTCCTTTAACTATAGGTGCTGTGCCCAATCAAAGCATCTTCATGTTGATTTCAAATTGTTAATAGATTTTTAAAAACTGTGTCACAACTTGGACATTATTTCAGCATAGGATTTGAGGGGTGGGGAGTGAGGCCATACTATTTTAAAATATTTTATTTCAGTTTATTCTATCCCCCTCATTCACACATCCAAGTAAACACCTCAGTGACTGATACCTGTCTACTGTTAGAAGGCTATTTTTGAGCCCCAAACAAGTGCAACTGTTTGCTACAGATTGTTACAAGTAATCCATAGTTTCCTCACTCCTTGGATCATCTAACGTGGGTCATTTCTTCACCTGATGCTGACGAGGGTGTGAGCTAAGATGTGTCCTTCCTTTTCTGACTCCCAATGTGCTGCCTGCTCCTTTAGGGCAGTCATAAATATCAAAACCTCTCAAATACAATAGGAAAACTCATTTTATTTCCTGGATGGACGGTGGAAAGAAAGTGAGAATCAGTTCTTGTTACCATGAGTTAGAAAACTCTCTGTTCTATAGCTAGAAAAGGCTTCCAGAATTGATTGCATGCTGCTTCCAACTGGGGAAAAAAAGATCAGGACAGCATACAAATCGACTCTAGTTTGGTACAAATTCTCTCTCCTACCAAGAAGCTCCACCTGTATTCAGATGTGGCCAGTATACAAGTGTGCTTCCATAAAAAGTGATCTTTTTTTTCTTTTCTTTCTTTTAAGTGGATGGAATCATGGAGGGGTCACAGAGAAGAAAAACAAGATCCCTGCTGTAACACAGACCCTGAAGGAAAAACAAGGGAATTTCTCTGAACTAAAGATCAAGCACCTGAGAAGGAAGTTTGCCCAAAAGATGCTTCAGAAAAGCCAAGGAAGAGGCTGATCTATGAGGAAGTTAAGCACCATCTCCAAGAATACAGGCAGATGGACAGAACTGGAATCCAAATGGCTCAGATGGCAAGAAAAGCTGGCAACTTCTATGTGCCTGGAGAGCCCAAGCTGGCATTTGTGATCAGGATCAGAGGACCTTTGGGTGTGAACCCAAAGGTTTGAAACGTGTTGCAGCTCCTTCACCTTAGCCTGATTTTCAATGGCACCTTTGCCGAGCTTAATGAGGCTTCAATTAACATGCTGAGGATTGTGGACCCATACATTGCACGGAGGTTCTCAAACCCGAAATCAGCAAATGAACTAACTCATCCACAAGTATGCTTATGCCCAAATAAAGAAGCACGTTGTCCTGACATACAACACGTGGTTGCAAGGTCTCTAGGTAATTATGGCAACAGCTGCATGGAGGATCTGATCCATGAGATCTATATGCTGTTGCAAAATACTCCAAGGAAGTAAATAACTTCCTGTGGCTCTTCAAATGATCATCTCCAGGAGAAGGGATGAAGAAAAAGACCACCCATTTTGGGAAAGTGGAGATGCAGGCAACAGGGAAGGTCAGATCAATAGGCTATTAGAGGGACAAACTAAGGTGTCTGCCATGATTATTTTTGTAACCTGGTCAGTTAAAGAAATTTCAAATGGGACTTCGGAAGAGTGACCTTGAAAATGGTGCTTGTGTTTCCTCAAAGAAGATAGGAGCCCACGTCCTTTTCCTAAAAACACAGGACTCATTTTCCCATCACATAAAGTCAACCTGCCTGGTCTGACTTATGAGTTGCGGGTGGAGTTTTTCATCTCCCCATTATAATACTGTGGTCTTTTCAGAGCTCTATTTATTCTACCTTCAGTTGGCTTAGAATTACCTTTCCCAGACTTCCTCCTGAAACTAGAGTCAGAGACTTTTTCTCCATTAAGATAACCTGTTATTTGTTTTCCATTTTCCCAAACCATTAAAAGTGTGTAACTTTCTTAATGGTTCAACGAAGCCCTTTAGTCTGAAATATTCCTATAGATTTGGCATGTAACAAAATCCCACTGGATCGCCCTTGGTACAGTCTGATGCAATTATATATTTTAGATTGCCAATGATTTGAAAAGGAAGTCTATAACACAGAAAGATCTCAAGGCCAAATTCTACATCAAATTAAAGAAAATAATGTGTCAAGGAATTTCTCACCAAGGCATAGTACAGGAAGAATAGAAATTTGCTCTTGTTCTTACAGATCATGGGGAAGGCAAACCAATTGGAGGCATATTTATCTCCCATGTGGAGTGGTAAGTATTCTCCTTGGGTATTGCTTATAAATGTTAAAATATTGAAGCCCTTAAGCCTCTTGTTAAAAGATAACAATACCTTAATATTTTACTTGCTTAATACATTGGTTAACATGGGTATGTGAAGTGTGTCTTATTAAATTCCTTTAACATAACAAGAAAACTTAAAAAAAAACTACTTCCAAATATAAACAGCTCAAAAATCCCAGTAGGAAAAGACAAAACAGAAAAACATAATTCAGAGTTCTCAGCCCTTATTAGAACCAGTCCCTCATTTTGACCCATGGACTAGTAGAGATGAAGTTAGCAAGTGAATCAACCCAAAATGGTTACATCAGTGCCCTGTGATTGGCCTTGGTTTTTCACAGACAGTTTCTCTGAATCAGAATTGGTAAGGAACACCTGGTCTGACTCCAGCAGCACATTAGTTAAAAACTGGAGAAAGAAGCACTTTTAGAACCACTAATGAGCCCCAGGTGAAAAAACTGTTAACTAGAAGGTTCTTGTCACAGCCTCCCCCACAACTCCCCCCATTTCAAAATGCCCATTGCTTTCCATAAAGTGTAAATTATTTCAGATTCCCACTTTTCCATTATATTAAAAGATACTCTTTGTCATAGAGGGAATCAGTTAATGCTCTCATGGGTCATAATTTCTTTAGGAAGGGGAATCAAGAGGGATTTGGTTTGTCAAAATATAATCCCGAGGACTGTATGTGACATTATCTGTGTTGAGATTGAATAAAATTTGCCCATTCTTTTTACAAAGAAAAAGCACACACAAGAAATACCAAAAACCATACTCTTTGTATTTCCTTTCACTTAATTTTTTTTTTATCTCAGGTGATCACAAAAACCTATCAGTTAATAGAAAATTCAGTCTCCAATTTTGGAATAATTTGGAGGGACACATATGTGAGGCTTCAAAAGGCTTGTGGGAAAAAGTGTTCCATGTATTTTTTCAGCCCTTCCCACTCCACCCACGTACCCACCCCTATATGTGACTGGTGATTTGTGTCTGCAGAAGTTTTCTAATCCGAACAGTAAAAGGAGAAATATTTTGGCCTTCCAAATGGCATATATTTTCACAGTTTCTGACACTGGAATTTTGTTGGATATGACTTAGGCTCTTGCCACATTTTACCAGAAAATGCTTACTTAAATTTGCATGTCAAATGTCTTCAATTTGGGTGCAAATTCCAGTGACTGTTAAGCCACGCATCCTGAGAAACACAGGGTCTATGGAAAAGAAGCAAAATGTGTCCTTAACTGTTGTGCATATGATTTGGAATTGACTTGATGGTAGAGAATTTGGTTTTTAAATCATCTCTAATTATGCCTACTTATCAAGCACATTGTACATAATTTAGGAAAAAATAAATGTACAAGCCAGGAATTTAGCTATATCTTAAGATGTGATATACATTTGTGACAATCATTTTGTTGACTATTCTTTATTTTGATCATTATTTATTTTCAAAGCTACTTATTGAAAACCTTTCATGTTCATTGCCTGGTGCAGTAATAAATAGACATAGTGCATCCATGGAGTTCATAGTCTAGTAGTGTTGATAAACACTGAACAATAATAAAAGATAGAAACTGACATAGTTATCATGGATAAGTGACATAAAGAAAAATCATAGGGTACATTGAAATTATCTGTTTCAGAGGGGACCCAACCTTATTTTGGCTTGAAAATGAAGGACAGAGTCCTTGAGAAAGTAACATTAAGTTAAAACATGAAAGTTAAGTAGAGTTTAGCCAGGTAAAGAGACAAAGAAGAAAAAGTCCTTACATCATAGATTATTAGATATCTGTCCTGGTGTTTTGGAGAGCTTTTTAGGTTCCTGTCTGTGGATCCTTCTGAAGTGACTCTAGTCTTGCCAAATCTGGACCCCTAGCTTCATTTATTCTTTCCTTCATATCTTCCACTGTTCCCATGTCCTAGACTACCCATACCAGTGCCCAACTACTATTAAACAGGGGTAACAATTAAACCTCAAAATGGTTTTACACGTTCCAAAGAGTAGGCAAAGAAGACAAAGTCAAGTATTATAATGCAATGGACAAAAACCTAGTTTTGAAAAAATTAAAAGGAAAGAACATGCTCAGTCTACTGAAAGAATTCAAGAAAAATCCAATCCTTGAATTGCAATATTGAAAGATTCTATGAGCAAAATATTGAATGATGCAGGAAGCATCAAAAGAAGATGGAAAAAATACCCAGTCACTGTACCAAAAAGAACTGTAGACATTCTACCATTTCATGAAGTGGTATATGAACATGAATCAGTGGTGATGAAACTGAAAACATTAGCCAAAAGCGAGATTACAAGAATTGATGGAATAAGACTGAAATGCTCAACAAGCTGAGAAAGCACTGGAGACACTCACTTGTCTATGCCAGGAAATTTGGAAGACTACATGACCAACTCACTATAAGAGATACATATTGTTTTACACATTCAAAAGAAAGGGGACTCAACAGAATGTTCAACCTGTAGAACAATATCACTGATTTCACATAAAAGAAAATCTCTGCTAAAGATTAGCCACCAATAGTTGTATACCTACAATAGAAATCAACATTCTCAAGAGCATCAAAGAGTGATATGCAGTAAAATAATAAAGTAATGAGTGTTGAGAATGTGTGACTTTTGTTTTTCATGTAGATTATTTACTTGTCAATTTGTGTCATATAACTGGTAAAAATGGCTGTGTTTAACTATTATCTTGTAAAATTCCTGGCACTATCAGCTCTTCTGAGATGGCACTAGCCATCTGCAGTGCACCAGCACTGCCACGACACGATTCCACCTACATTCCTGCCCATTTTCAGAATGGTCATCCCTCACACTTATTTTAGCTTCTCCTTCTAACGAGTTGACTGGGCAGGCAGCCCTTTCACCTCTGGAGCCCAGGATTGGATGCAGAACCCTGCTAATTGACTTGCTTTTGGTGTCTTGCCTGGGAATAACTTCATTGAAAGTAAAAACAACTGATCTTTAGAAAACAGAGATGTTGCTAAAATGAAAATATAATATTTCAAATTCCTTAAAACATTTTCATGCACATGTTTGGGTGGATATTTGCAGTGGTATGCTGAAGACACACATAGTCATAGACTAACATTTAACCATACGTCTTCCGGATTGTGTTAGACTGGGTAGACTTGAGGAACAAATTTGGGGGGGGGGGCATCACTGCCCTCTGGTGGTGGGAGTAGGAGGTCCAGCCTATGCTCCTGTGGAGCTGGAATTAAACCTTCAATCTCAGTAGGCCATAGTCCTGCACACAACCACTACGCCACCAAGGCTCAGCCCAAGAAACACAATTTATAGACAGAAATATGTGGATAGGAAAGAGCTCTATATACAAGAGCAACTGAATATTGAGAAAATATCCCATCCCAGTCCAGAGCAAGTCCATAAGTCTTATGCCAATCTATAGATTTCTCTCCAAACTCACAAAGCACATGCAGGGATGCCAAATAGCAGAAGATCACTGACCAGGGGGTGGAAGTCTTGTGGATCCAGTGGCCGTGTAAGCATCTCAGCACTTGGCAGGTGTCTCCACGTAACTTCTCTTGTTGTGTCTCTGGCTACCATCACCCTGATTCCATCTGGCTTGTCAACAAAAATGGCAGGGACTGAGAGAACATCTTGCCTCCAGCAAGCTATTTATCTGCTTGTTGCCTCCAAATGAGGCTATCAAGCTGCAACCTGATTGACGGCTAAACTCCACCCCTTCACTGGTAAGTCTCAAATTGACAACAGACTATGTAACTACCCAGTGATATTTTCAAAAGTTTGGGAGAAATGTTTTTGAAGTAATTCCCTCTGGAAGCTTTTGATATGCATATATAAAATAAATATGAAAGAAAAAATAGGGAAACTCAGCCTTTTCATATCTGCCAATTTGGAGGTGAGGGATCAAATAGAATCTGAGTGAGACATACCAGAACCACTTTCATTTCCACAGAGTTTGTGGCTTAAAACTGTCTCCAGCGTGAGATCTAAAACCCATCTGTTGATAATTGGACTTTCATTACTTCACAGAATGGACACATAGAAGGGAGGATTCATCCAGCATGCTGTCTAGCACCAAAGAAACACATAGCACCCCTCAAGTTCTTTAATGCTCCCCCCCCCAATATCATGGTTGCCGTTAGAACCACAAATCCTGATAGACCAGTGTATATACATTGATGTAGATAAGAGTTTGGGACACATAAATCCAGGATAGATTAAACCCCTCAGTAATGGGAGTAACATTTCCAGAAGGGTAAAGGAAGGAATACAGGGAAGGGGAGAGGTAGGGGGAACTAATAGCAATGATAAGTGCATAACCCCCTCGGGGGGGGGGGGGAATAACAGAAATGTGGGTAAAGGAATAAATCAGGCATTAAGATGTGAAAATAGTAATACATTATTTATTAAGGCTTCATAAGAATGGTATGGTGGGGGAGGGAGAGAGTAAAGAGGAACTGATATCAAAGGGCTTAGGTAGAAAGAAAATGTTTTGAAAATGATGATGGCAGCATCTCCACAAGTTCCCTGGATCTAATTGGTTTATGGATTGTTATCATATCTTCAAGAGCCCTCAATTAAATGATTTAAAAAAGAAAACTGTTGATTTTGAGCATAATGTTATTGAAACAAAAACCAGTATTGAATCTTTGATACATATGTGGATAGGGAAACACACAATACACTAATAGAGAAATTTCAAAATGGAAGGGGGGAATTAAATTAATTAATGTTTGTCAGAATAGTGCCCAGCATATATCTAGCATGTCAATGTTTGCTAATTTAAGTAGCTTGATACACCACACATTTTCTCTTCTGTCCTCTTTTTTCTATCCTTTGTCAATTCTTTAGAAAAGTCCCACCTCAAAAATGCAGTAACTCTGGTAAAGTTCCAGTATGAAGAGGAGAGGCAGAGAGATCTCACTGAGGACAGCAGATTAAAAATAATGGTACTTAAGCATCTGATTCCAGAGAAAAGTGATGAAAGAGATCTCCAGAATTCTTTGTATCACTTGATGACTATTTGCTACTGTGCATGTGTTAAGAGTGAAATTTCATGAGTTTGAACAGAGAAAAATGAAGTCAAGGTGTGGTGTGATCCTTGAACCTCACACAAGGTTTAAAGATATTCCAACTTTTAATAGTGAGGGTGCAGGTTTCTTAACACTCAAGCCATTTAATAGAAACTCTACAAAGGTCACAGCCCCATGTAAAAGCTACTCTATGTCATCTAAAAACAGAGTAACCTGCTCCATGGTTTCTCTTCCTACCTCAGTTCCATGACTTCCCACAGTCCCTTAACTTTCTAGCTTGAAATTATGATTAATAGACTTATCAATAAGGAACTTTGTTTAAAATTCTTTGCCTCTGGGATAAATCCATCATCTTAGTGTGGCATCCAGGGTCATCTATCCTGCACTTTCTCTTTCCTCCCCTTCTCTCTTTTATCCTGTGTCTCTTATTCACACTATTCCTCCCCTTCTGTTTCTTCTTTTTGCTCCCTTCCCCCTCCTCCTGGTCCTCTTCCTCCTTCTATCCTTCTATATCTCTTTAAATATAAAATGCACAGACATACACATCTGCACATGTTCTTCTTTCTACTTGAAAGCCTTTCCTTCTCACACACAAACCAAGGAATTATTAGCTACTATGTTTTTTAATTTCTTATTTCTCTGTCTTCTCTGAAAGGACTTAAAAATAATGATATCTCAATAGTAAAGAGCATACCTCGCTTGATGATCTTGGTTTTTAAATATTCTGCTCCACTAGCAAGAACCAGGAACCCATAGAAAACAAAATTGATCATTGGTCTCGATAAAGAAAACTGCAAGAGGAACCTATTACATCTTGTTGCAAAAATAGGTAAGGGATTACTCTAAATAATGATAAAGCATGGCAGTTGAGCACAGGAGACAGCAAAATGGGCCACCCTCACCAAATGCGTGACCATTAGAGTATCTGAATGAATACTGATAGTAATAAAGTATTACTTGAACAACAAAAAGAATCAATGTAACTCTAGTAATCTTTGTCAGTATATATGTGTGAATGTATGCATTGTGTGTGAGAGAGAGACAGACAGACAGAGACAGAGAATGAATGCTTCTCCCTATGATGGTAGGCCAACGTACTGCTACTAGGGTTCCAGTTCATGTATGCACAGGTTTATCCCAAATAAAATGTGTTTGAACAGATCTCTGTGGTCAGGATGACTGTCGATAACTTCTCTCAATAATAAACTTGTCTTAGTCTGGTTCCAAAAGGAACCAAATCAAACTTGTTTCCATTGAATCGATTCTGAAGCGTATCAATGCTATAGGACAGAAGAGAACTGTCCCTGAGGGTTCTGAGACTGTAAACCTTTTGGGGAATAGAAATCCTCAACTTTATTCCTTGGAGTGACTGGGGATTTCAAACTACTGACATTACAGTATGTGGCATAACACATAATTAACTGCTCCACCAGGATCCCCTTAGACTGGTTAGGATGACTTTTTTTTGTTTGTTTTTTAGGATGGCTTTTAAAAAGGGAAAGTGTATGTGTGAGTTTAGGTCAGCCCTATTACCAAACTCAATTGACATCTGAAATCACTGTCCCAACAGGTTTTCAGAAATGTTGCCCCACATAAAACATTAGATTTTAGGTAGACCATATGTTTGAAGCAAAGTTCAAAACAGCTCAAAGATGAGTCAGGAAAAGTGTCTTCCATGAATAAAGAAATTGGCAGAAGTCCAGAAACTGTTGAAAGAAGACAGCGGCAGTGGTTACAATTTGGGTATTTAAATCCAAAGTAAACGGTTTGAAGGCAGCAGTTGCTCCAAGGGAACACTGGGCTCCCTGCTCTATAAGGAGTTACAATAGTAAAAATTAACATGAGCAATTCTGCCCACTCCTCTGTGGTGTCTGGGACTCAGCATGGACTCCATGGCTGTGAATTGGGTCTGGGATTTTATTTGGTTAGAGCTATGGGACTTGGTCTCTCACATGGTGTGGCATTTTCCATTTTAACAGAACATCTTGGCTCAGCAAACTTTTGGTAATGGATGCCAAAAGCCTCGCATGAAGATCAGTCAGTTCAAAGAACAGCTCTTTCCATTAACAGATTTTAATGAAGATTACTTTATGGACTGAATCATAACTGGAGGCTAGTCTTGAATTTATCAATATGATCCCAAGATCAAGATCCAATCAAAACAGAGGCTTCACAGTTAAATTCAAGACAAAGAGGTCAGGTCAGAAGATTATGGTGACCGTGTTCAGGTTTTCCAAAAGGGTGACCTTGGTAGCTTTTATCCAAAGACACAGGATGATCAAAGGGGCCTATTGGGAAGAACTTTGAAGAATATTGAAAACTGTAATAATGGGAAAAATTGCCATGAAAATTGCACTGAAGTTTTCTGGATTTCTTTTTCCATATTGAAAATGCACCTCCCATTCTTTGAAAGCAGATGTCCTATGAGAATTTTGTTGGAAAATCTTATTCCATTCAATATACAGCTCTGATTGTGCATTTTCTGATTTCTTTTTATGTGTCAAAGTCAAACAACATTGAAAAGGAACACGTTTTTCATCCTTTGAGAATTCCCAAAACTACACTTTCGAAGTGTAGTCATCAAGGAGCCCAGAATTCTTCAAGGATGAATTAAAGAAATGGACATTCTGCCACAAAAGTTTATAGACCTAGAGATCTATGGAGAATATGTTGAGAAATAACAGACTCACTTTTTAATATTTTGTAAAGTCTTCTATGTCTTCAGGGAATCCCTGGTGTGCGGAGGGGCAAACCTCAACATAGTGAACTCCCAAGATCAGGAGTTCAAATGCACCAGCTACTTCTCTGGAGAAAAAATGAGGTTATCTGATCCTGTAGAGCAGCAGTTCTCAACCTGTAGGTCAGGGCCCCTTTGGGGGTCCAGTAGCCCTTTCATTGGGATCACCCAATTCATAACAGTGGCAAAATTGCAGTTATGAAATAGCAAGGAAAATAACTTTATGGTTGGAGATCACTGCAACATGAGGAACTGTATTAAAGCGACACGATCTTCGGAAGGTTGAGAACCATTGCAAAGACTATGAACCTTATGCAAGTTGGCTATGAATCAGAGTCGACTGAGTAGAAATGGGTTACCGTGATTTTTTCAACAATATTTCTCTATTATTTCTCATATATATGTTTTATGTTAATTGCTTAGTGAGATTTTTCTGCCATCTTTGCTACTATTTTCTGGTTACCAGAAAGGTCTTCGTCCTTTCTTATGTAAGTAGCTATAGATCATTAAGAGCACATTGAAAAGGTCGCTGATAACACCATTTTCTAATCTTCTAGTCAAGAAAACCAAATGCTGACCAATGTGAGTAAATATGCAAAACAACAACAAGGAAAGCAAAAATCTCCACTGGCATTTTGTTCATTTCTACCCGCAGCCACCTTAAAGGATAGAGTCCTTAGAATTTTCCAGACGGTAAACCTTTATAGGACCAGATGTCTCTCTTTCTTCCTTGGAGAAGAAGGTGGTCCTTGCTGGTAGGAGGCCAACGCTTCACCTGTTGCACATGTACAACTTGAAGTAACGACAACAGCACTTTCCAACTAGATCAGGACTTTCTCATCACTGGAAACTTTGCATTATTCAAGCCCAGGCTCTGGATTTTCGTGATGAATCTTGCAGATTTGCTGAGTAAGGTATTGTTCCCATCTGCAAACAGCGGGGCTCCCAGAGCCAGGCAAACGCAGGCACACTGCACGTTTCCTGACTCTTGGTTCATTGTTTCTAGGAAAGTGTTTGATTCCAATAACATGCTCTAGTCCCAACTAATAGCTATGCAGTATGGGTTTTCTCATCTGTTCCACAATTAGAAGGACAAAAGGTGGAGCCCCATCGATTTTTTTTTTCAAAAGAAGTAAAATCAGAGCATGGGGAAAGTTTTTTTGATTTCATGAACACATCCATGTTTCTATACTAGGATTTGCATGTGGCCTTTTGAATCTTGTGGTCCACGTTATTTTCAATAAGACAAACACTGGACTGACCAGTGAAGTTTACATTTGCTAGGAAATATTCCTCTGAGAGGATTGAGGCTGAACTGTTATTTAACTTTTCGTGTTTGGAAAAGGAACCGAAATAAGCACTTAAATCCTTCCCCCCCATTTTTGTAATGTGAGTCAAACTTCAGGAAAAGTCTCCTCTTTCCCTACACAAAGAAAAAATTTATGTTAATATCGGGTGTAAGGCTATCTAATGACCAAAGAAAATCCCAAGATTTTCTTGGAAAAGCCACTTGCTTTAATGGAACTGACAGTCTGTCAGGGAGAACACAACAAACTTAATTGGCAGTTTCATAGCAGATGTTCCTGGAGTCTGTTCATGCACCTGAAAAGGCCAAAATGGTTTTAGAAGTCCAACTTGTTGTTTTTAAATAGCAGGGAATGAAATATTATGGACACTTCATTCAATATTTGGAATATCATTTACTAGTTTACAAATTTATTTCCTGGATTATTCTGTGAATGCACATGAGGGCATCTAAGAGAAGTGAAAATGTTCTGTGTCATAGTTTGTTCTGCACACACAGCTCCTCAATGAATTGTCAATCCACACCTTTAAAAAGCTTTAACTTCGCAAATTTGTGCTGTTCAATGTCAGTGACTTATAAGACAATATGCTTTGTACACAGTCAAATGTTTGCATATTTGTTGTTCATTCACTCAGCAAACACTATGGACCCTCCCCCAATATAGGATATTTCCCTAAATTAAAGCTATTGAAACAATCTCTTTCTTTAGAGTTTAAAGTTCAGAACAGAGGTAGCACAAATGTTTAATTTCTTTGTTAAAAAAAAAAAAAAAAGATGTGTGCTACGAGTCACACAAGAGAAGTACCCGATGCCTGCGGGACACAGAAGCAAGGAGTTTCAGAGAAGAGAATGAAGTTAATCTCAACAATGTAAACAGTGACGCTGTTTAGATTTTGAGATGGCAAACCAGGAAATGCAACAGCAGCAGCAAAGCTGCCCAACCCAAAACATGTAACAAATACAGTGGCAGTCAATCTAACCAACCTGTTGGTGACGACTGCAGTCACGATGATGTTCAAGTTACATCTAACGATCACACAGAGACCCCGGTGTTCACTTAGTTTTCAGAGATTAACATCTTTTCTTTTTATTAAAAATCATTTTATTGTGGGCTCATACACCGTTTTTCACAGTACATAAATAAACTACTCTGTTTTGAACCCTCATGGTGTGGTTTTTACGCCTCGGGCTGCGATCTGCAAAGTCCAGAATGTGAAGCCACTGGTGATTCAGTAGGAGAAAGAAAAAAGTTTCTACTGCCTTAGTGAGTGATAGACGCACAACTCACAGAAACAATCCTACCCTGTCCTATAGAATTGCTATGCATTGACATTGACTCGATAGCAGTAACTTTATTATAGTTGTTTTTGTAATGAATGATGCAATGAATAATATAGTGATAGATGTCAACATTATAATAGCATTAAATGCAAAAACGTTGATGGGGTCAACACCCAAGCATATAAACTTTGTCCTGACAGCATGCATGCTCCATGACTTAAGATTTTCATAATTTGAACGGACCCACCTGATTTTCCAGGTTTGTTTCCGAATCTGCAAAGCAGAGCCTTGGCTTACATGATCCAAATAGATCCCTCCAGCTGTGGGATTCTTTAAGCTCACCTTATTGAGCTACACACAATTTGGTAATGATCTAGAAAATGTTTCTTAAATCGGATATTTTTTTTACCACATGGAGTCATTTTTATCCATTTTAACCTATTAAATCCCCATATTTATTCCATCCAGAGAATTTATTCCACATGATCCTGGATTACTGACTTAAAATGTTCTAGGATTTCTAGACCCACAAAAATGGTGCATGTTGTCAGAAACCATGCCTTCTAAATAATTCTTCACACTTCAAAAGCTTCATAAAATTGTCTAAACAGGGTATGCCCTCAAAATCAGGGCCTGATGTTGCCATTCCTCTTTCACACAAAAAAACAATGAGTTTATGTCAAGTCAATCCCAAACTCTCCTGACCCTGGGTTCTGTCTGTGGACCTGGGTGCCATGGGCTCTCCAAGGCCGTGCCCTGTCAGACGCAAATTACCATTCCTTTCTTCCCACGCATTTCTGGATGGGTTTGAACCAACAACCTTTTTTTTAGTATTTGCTCACTTAACAGTTTTCACGACCCAGGAACTTAGACTCTACCACAAAACTTAATAATAATACCAAAAAAATTAAAAGGCACAAAAGGCCAGGCACACAAGACCAAAAAACAGCAACTGAAATTTGTGCTGAAAGTGCATACCCGAACACTCAGGGGTGGTCCGGAGGGGGAAAGCTGCTTTGAGGAGTAGAAGCAGCAGATGTGGTGGAGAGGGAAGTGCTCTGACTGGGAATAGGAAATGTGCTCTGTTCCCAGCACTGCCCAAGAACTAGCTGTGTGAATGCCCCTGGGTGCTTTAGCTTGACCATTTCTGGACCTCAGTCCCCCTGTAAGAATCCACCCAGGGAACATCATAGATCCAATTAGGTTCATAGAAATCCAACATTCTAGGTGAGCAGTGGGATTCCACATCCACCACCGAAGTGGTGTTCATATTCATAAACAGAAGTAACAAAAAATATCATGATGTTAGACTACTCCACAGACTCTTTATACAATTCAGCGAGTTTTTCCTACCACCTCTTATGCTTCAGTCAGTTTTCTGCTTTATCTTTTGCTGGTGTTAATCCCTTGGGTTTCTCTCTTCTGAACCTCCCAGGTGACCTGGGTGGACTGTTCCACTGGATTATGGAGGAAATAAGACTCTCTGGATGCTTCCCATTGCTAAAAATGGAATGCATGCTTCCCAGAGCAACAACTGATTAGCCTGAAGATAAGCAGAAAAATAATTGAAACTCCGAACAGCTGCAGACCCTGTTAGGTCCTTGAATTTCTAGTAATTAAGAACAAGAGGGAACTTAGCAAATATGCATCTTTCCCTTGTTTGCAAAAGCCATGCAAACACTGCAAAGAATAAAAAAAAATGTTTTATGGTAGTTCCTAGAACACATATATTAATGAAGCAATTATAAACAGAAGAATGTTCCAACTTGCCCTAAGGTAACTTTTATCCTTATGATGTTCTAGTGTTAAAACAACAAGAGAAACTGAACATGGAATTCCTGCTTCTCCAGAAAACTAAGCTTCATTTTTGCCTCAGTGATCCATATCGTGACATGTAGATTTCTGCACACACACCAGACTTTTGGTTCACCCAAACGAACCTGATTGCCAGAGTCTCCTCTAACTCAGAATAAGCCACTATGGGGTTCTGAACCTATACATTCTGTGAAAGCAGATAGCACATCTTTCTGTCACGGAGTGGCTGATGTCCTTGGAATGGCAGACACTGAGGCCAGCAGCCACCACACTACCAAAATGTATATATTTGCTTCTTTCACGCCTTCATTTAAAAAATGAAATCTAGCACCAGGATCACTGGACATAATTCTGTTTCACAGAAGTTATAATACATTCATCAAACAATCCCCCTTACAGACATTGACTGCCACTAGCTTTAGAGAGCCTCCTTCTGACGATGCAGTCATTATTGTGTCATTGAGCAGGCTCTGAGTTGTACTCACCTCGTGTACAACAGAAGGAAACACCACCCAGCCCTGCACCCTCCCCACTATTGTCCCTCTAGTTGAGCCTGTCGTGCAGACCCTTTGTCAGTCCATCATGTTGAGGGTCTTCCTCTTCCCCACTGCTCCTCTACTTGACCAAGCACGATGTCCTTTAACAGGGGACTGATATCCCCTGGCAGGCAATGGCTCCAAAGTATTTGAAGCGAAGTTTCACCATCCTTGTTTCTAAGGAGCATTCTGGTAGGACTTCTTCCACGACAGATGAGTTCATTCTTTTGGTAACCTGTGGTATTTTTAATACCTTTGCCAACATCCTGATTTGAACACATTGAGTCTTTCTCAGGTTTTCTTATTCAATGTCCAAATTGCCCATGCATATTAGGCAACTAAAAATACTTTGCGTCGGGCACACATTAGATTTCAAAATAAACTCCTTGATTTTCAACCCTTTAAAGAAGCCTTGGGCAGTTGATCTACCCGATGCAAATGTTGCTTATCTTTTGACTGCTGCTTCATGCACATGGACTGTGGACCCATGTGAGATGAAATTCTTGACAACTTCCATCTCTTCCCTACTGATCATGATGTCGTCTATTTGTCCAGTTGTGAGGATTTGGATTTTATTCACATTTTTTTCGTAATTCATACTGAACACTACAATCCTTGATCTTCATCAGCACGTGTTTCAAGTCTTCCTCACTTTCAGCAGGCAAGGTTGTGTCATCTGCAAATCATCAGCTGTTCGTAAGTCGTTTCCCAGTTGTGATGCTTTGTTCTTCTTCATATAATCAATAGCTTCCAGGATGACTTGCTCAGTGTACAGACTGAACAACTATGATGAGAAGATGCAACCTTGATACACGCCTTTCCTGATTGCAAACCATGCAGGCTAATGATTTAAGATATTCTAATCATCATCATCCTGCCCTCACAGGTACAGTGGGAACACACCAAACATAGTTTTAAAAAGAATTTAGAAGCTTTCATTCATAGTTGTACTTTTTTGTGAAAAATAAATTATTTCTATATTATTTCTCACTTCCTTTAAATCATTTAATAGAATCAAGAATGTATTTTCTGGTTCCTCTTGATCAAAGAAAAATATATAATATTGTGTATGCATATTATTTGTAGAGCTGAAGATTAATCAGAAGATAAAAGTAAGAGTCAGTAGTCTGTGAGTTGAAAAGAAGGGAAGTGTGCAGTGTGTTCCAGAGATGTTTCAGGGATGGGGGCATGCTGGTGAACTAAAGAAGAGACTAGAGAAGGAGGCTAATTGTGGCAGTCATGTACTCATGTGTCAATTTCATGATTGGGAAAGTAGGGGTGGAGTCTATCCTGTCAATCTGCAGATAGCCAGTGAGACGTCTGTATAGGCATGACTTTCTCTGAGAATTCTGGGAAGTCACGCGCTATTTCCCTTGTGGAGATGAGAGACCATCTCCCCAGTTGTTTGGAGACGCTTGACTGACAAGACAAGATGGCAGCATCTGAGCACCTGGAGGAGCCAGAGAAGAAAACACATTGCCTTACCCTGATGGAACCAGACCTCTGAAGCTGGAAAAGTCACAGAGAGACCCCTGCCAGTGCCAAGATGCTTCTACCATCAATGGATACTGCTGATGGACCCTGAACCCTAGAAATGAGGAGCTATGGGGAGACCCCTGCCGGTGCCAGGATGCTACTGGATACACAAGACTCTGCACCCACTGGCCCGTGATTGTCCTGATGTCATTGCATGTGCTTTGTGAGTTGGAAGGAGATTTTATAGACTGGCATGCGACATATGGGCTAATATTGGACTTATGACCTTGGACTGGACAGGGTTGGGATGCTTTCTCAATGTCCCATTCCTTTCCCTTATATCCATATGCATGTTTATGAATTTGTTTCTCTAGTCTACCCGGAGTAACACACCAATAATGACTTGGCGGAGATGGTGACATAAATGGGTTTTGTTCAAAATGGAGTTCATACACTGGTAGCTGTTTTGAAGACATCCAGGGGGGCAATCTGGCTCTCATGGTAGGTGGGAGGGCGTGAGCAGGGCGGATGGAATTTTACTGCTCTATGCTCCTCAGAAAGAGGGGCCACTCTCACTAGAGCTTGCCTACGCCTGGGCCTCACTATAATATCGGGCAGCAACACAACTCAACTCACTACCATCCGGTCAATTCTGACTCACAGCAAACCTGGAGGGCACAGGAGACATGCTCCTGTGGGTGTCTGAGATTGTCGCTTGCTGCAGGAGCAGAAAGCCCCATATTCTCTGTAGAACACCTGGTGGCTTCAAACTGCTGGCCTTTCAGTTAGCTGCTCTACTCATAAGCCACTGCACTGCCAGGGCTCTTAGAGGCAGCAAGTATAGCTACAATTTAAAGCTAAAGTCGAAGATATTCAGTACATTGATGCAAGTCCCAATTCATAGCAGGACTTGAGGCCGTGTTCAAAGCCAGTACTACTTCCACTTCCAAGGCTGAGCCTTAGCTAGCTAGGCAGACTCCAGAGGCACACAGTCACTACTTCTCTGATAGTTACTTTAAGCCCTTTATTCATATCACTACATGTTTTGCATTTACCAGTTCCACCAATCTTTGGTCTTCTAAAGTCACTGACCAATGAATGCAATCAAATCTATCTTTAGTATCTTTGCAATATTGGAACATCACCCTACTTGATTTATAACTTCCCTATATTTTGTCAGTTTGCAAATAGGTGCCTTCTTGCAGCAAGAAGATCAATATCTAAAGAGAACATGCAGAATTGTGAGTTTCCTGTAGGCTGCTTTTTCCCCCTTCCCTCCTCCTGCCCCACAAATGTGGTAACCTCCACCCTCACATCTGCAACATCTTATCAAAGGAATATAAATATGTGTGTGTGTGAAAGAAAGAACACTGGTATGTGGTACAAACTATAAACTTCTAATTCTTTATAAATTATTACATACATATAAAAATGAATTCAAGAACATGCACTAAATCTCTTAATGTCCACCCTTCAACTTAAAGTACATTTGAGTTCCTCTAATGTACTATTCTTCAAAAATATATAACCAATTTTAAATGAATAAAATAGAAATCATAGTAAATGACCTTTTGAAAACTTTATTAGTAGCAAAAACCTTCAATGAATTCCTATAACCCAATTTTGCAACTATTGGGCTATCCTTCCATCACTTCACAATCAAATAGCCAAAACCAGAAACTGTCAACTTCCTCATCAAACTGGCTTCCCCCATGAGTTTCCTCATTCTGTAAGAGTGTCACTATTTTCCCAGGTCACCCAAATTAGATATAGAAGGCTCATATGAAATTATTTACCAAGTCAAATTAGTCTTCAGATGTTGCTGTTCTGCTTCTTTGTGTTGGTTCTCTACCTCTCCATCTCCTCTGCAACACTCCCAAGTAGTGGTTCTCAAATTGTAGCACAGGGACCCAAGAGTGTGCCAAAGAACCTTTCAGCATATGAATGGAGTCAAATAATTGTCATAATATTTTTCTTCTATGCCATTGATTACAACTCAAAGAGATTTTGTGGGACAGAGACAAACAACTCCAGAAGATTCATCCCCTAAGCTGAAATCTTGATGGGCTCAGATCTCCAGATGTTTTCTGATGGGCTCAAACCACAGACCTTACGGTTAACAGCCAAAAGCTTAGCCATTGTGTCAAAGGGCTCCCTTTCATAATAACACTAACACATTATTTTCCTTCTTTGTTATCTTCCTTTCATACATGTACAGTGGAGTTTCCCAATGATCATATCATAGGACATCACAGCAGGTTGAATGCAGAAGTGACTGTGAGAACCCAGCTGGTTCCACCAAATAAGTGATTGAAGAAATTTTGAAAGTATAAAATAATACCATTTAATTATTTTGTCTTAATGACATTTATTTTTCTTGCAAATAAATTTGTTTTATGATATGGGTTTATAATAATTAAAACATACTAGTTCATTGGGAAAAAAAACTTTCTGGGGTCATTAAAGAGGGCTAGAGCTTTGAAATTATTGCCTCAAAGTAATTTTTTAAAAAAATACTCTTATTGGGATCTCATAAAACTCTTATCACAATCCATACATAAGTTCATTGTGTGACAAGCACATTTGTACATCCATTACCCTCATCATTCCCATAACACTTGCTTTCTATTTAAGCCCTTTGCATCAGCTCCTCATTTTTCCCCTCCCTCTCCACTCCCTACTCCCTCATAAACCCTTGATAATTTATCAATTATTATTATTTTATTATTATCATATCTTAAACTGTCCAATGTCTCCCTTTACCCACTTCCCCATTGTCCATACCCCAGGGAAGAGGTTATATTTAGATCCTTATAATCAGTTCCCCCTTTCTACCCCACCTTTCCTCCACCCTCCTGATATAGCCACTCTCAACAATTGTCCTGAAGGGAACATATGTCCTGGATTCCCTATGTTTCTGATTCCTATCTATGCCAGTGTACATCCTCTGATCAAGCTGTATTAGTAAGGTAGAATTGGGGTCATAAGAGTGGGGAGGGAGAAGCATTGAAAAACTAGAGGAAAGTTGTATGTTGTATGTTTCGTCATTGCACCATCCCTTAAAGTCTTCTTGAAACCAAACAATAGTTTGGCTTAATTAACTATTTAAGAGTCTGCCTTGAGAACAATCTATGAGATCAAATAAATATGGTAACATGGAAAATTAGGCAGGAAATTTAGGGGGTGATGAATTTAAGTTAATGAGAGAAGAATGATTTGGAAAATGGGGGATGAGAATGGCTATTTAACTTGACAAATGTAATCAATGTCAGTGAATTGTCTATGTAGAAATTGTTGAATTGTTGCAAGAGTTGCTTTGTGTATTCTCAAAAAAACAAAAATAAAGAAATAAAAATGACATTTTAATCTCATAGTTTTAATTTCAGATCCATTAACCAGTGAGAGGTGTAACCCTTAAACAAAATTACTCTGGAATCCTCAATCACAGTGTAGCGGATCAATGGTCCAAAATTCAAGAACTGAGACCATAGTCCATGTTTTACTTGCTTCACACTTTGTCTTCTACAATAACTTCTTGCTGGTTTTCCAAACTCAGTCCTTTCTTGTATTTACACTCTCCTTTCCTGATTACCTTTTTAAAAAATAAATATGTTTCCAGATTATTTTTCTACTTCAATTTCCATAAAAAATTTTGATCTAATCTGCCATACAATCTTATCAAGTCCACCTTCCCCCCAAAAAGAAATCCTCCACTTTTGACAAGCTCTTTGCATTCACTCTAAAACACACTTCCCCAGCTTTGTTTCACCCCTTCTGTCTCCTATCTGCCTCCTGGAAAGGGTGTACGTCTGTCTAGAGGAGGCAGCACAGAAAAGTGTTTAGCTGAGAGTTTGAACTTTAGAGTCTGATGGGGAATTCCAGTTGTCTCTTATTAGCTATGCAATGTGGAACAAGTTATTTTTAGCAACTGTAAAATAGAAATCAAAATGCAATCCAAGCTTTACTATGTCCATGCAGACATCTCAGTCTCCAAACAACCAATACTATTTCATCCTCTTCCACTCCATTTCCTGGTGTACAATACCCAGATTGTGATCTAGACTTAAGAAGTGACAAGTGAGCTCACTTTCTTTCTATTTCATATATGTGTCGTGGCGGGGGGGGGGGGGTTGTTTTTCTTGCTTTTGTAGATGTGCCTGATGCTACTCTACCTGATTAAGTAAATTGAATATTTGTGACCATTCTGTTTTCTTTAAAATGAAACACAGAAACCAATTTTTAGCTGGCAGGAATCAAATAAATGCATTTGAGCTATAATCTTACATTCTTCTTGCCCAAGACTCCATCTAGGACACTAAATCTATTCATTCAAAAAAAAGGAAATTCCAACAGGAAATATTTTCTATAGTGGAGAATATCTGGTAAAAGTCACAAAAACAGACCGAAGTCTGGTTGTTGCTAGGTGCTGGCTGATGCCATTCTGGAATGACAGGACCATTCTCAAGATCTTAAAAGTATGTTGAGAATTTACAGGCCTAAGCAATCCTCCATAAAGACTCTTTCAATAAAGAACTGGTATAGGGGATGAAAAAACCTTCAGTTAAAAATCACAGCCTTCTCTGAGTCCATGGATGCCAGGTTTCTGATTGGAAATTAGTCTTTTTTCTGTCAAAATCAGCTTTCTTGTCTACTAAATGGCCCAGGATTTTCAAGGGATCCCATAAGATTTCTATATAGTGTTGAAATTATCCTGACATGAAAATTATTTCAGAGATTAAAATTTTGAAAGATCTGTGAATGTCTTCTAAATATCAAGAAACAGACCTTGAACTATTTACAGACTTTTCTTTATTTGATCATTAAATTTTGGTTGCTCTTGTTGTTTAGTTTTCTTTTGTTGCTTTGTTTTGCCGTTTTGTTTTTTGTGTCTGTTATTATCCCTGCAGGTCTATCTAGATAAATAGGCAAGATAAACTATCTGGAGGAGAAAATAATGGGACCCACCGTCCTTGGGGTTGGGATGGAGGGGTTCATTTGACAGAGGGAGCCAGGGAATAAGCATTAACAAACCCAGGACAAGGGAACAACAAGTGATCCAAAATTAATAGTGACGAGGATATAGGAGACCTTGTAGGGCTTGATCAAGGGCGATGTAACCCAGAGGACTTGCGGAAACCCAAATGGAGACTCAGTATCATAGTGGGACAAGAGTAAAGCAAAAGGAAATAGAGGAAATAACTAGGAGGCAAAGGGCATTTATAAAGGTCTAAATATAGGCACTTACACATGTAAATATAGTTATATATGATGATGGGGAAATAGACTTATGTGCATATATTTATAGGTTTAGTGTTAAGGTATCAGATGGACATTGGGCCTCTACTCAAGTACTCTCTCAAAGCAAGAACAATTTGTTCTAATAACCAGGCATTCTGTGATGCTCAACTTCCTGACATGATCACTGAAAACAAAATGGGTGCATTAGCAGATGTGGTGAAGTAAGCTAAATGTGCCTGACTATCAAAAGACATAGCATTTGGGGTCTTAAAGAATTGAAGATAAACAAGTGGCCTTCTAGTATGGAAGGAACAAAACCCATGTGGAAGAAGCACACCAGATTGTGTGATCATAAGGTGTTAATGGGGTCAGGTGTTAGGCATCAAAAGGCCCAGAACAAACAATCATACTGATGTGAACAGGTGGGAGTGGACCAGAGTAAGGACCCAAAGCTCATCCTTCGGCAGTTGGACATCCCCTCACAGAAGGGTCGCAAGGAAGGGAAGAGCTAGCCAGCATGTAATATAGCATCCATGAAATATACAACTTTCTTCTAGTTCTTTAATGCTTCCTCCCACATATTATCACAAGCTCAATTCTACCTTACAAATATAGCTAGACTGATGCATGTACACTGGTACAGATAAGTGCTGGAAACACAGGGAATCCAAGATAGTAACCCCCTCAGGACCAATAATGAGAGCAGTGATACCAGGAAGGTAAAAGGGAGGTGGAGGAGAAAGAGGGAACGTATCATAATGATCTACATATAACCCCCTCCTTGGGGGACAGACAACAGAAACTTGGGTGAAGGGAGGCATTGGACAGTGTAAGACATGATAAAACAATAATAGTTTATAAATTATCAAGGGTTTGGGGGGCAGGGAGGATGGAAAAGGGAGGGGGGAAGAGGAACTGATACCAAGGACACAAATAGAAAGAAAATGTTTTGAGAATGATGATGGCAGCAAATGTACAAATGTGCTTAACACAAAGGATGTATTATGGATTGTGATAAGAGTTGTATGAGTACCCAATAAAATGATTTTTTAAAAAACTGTGTGTGCTAGTTCTTGGATAATTCAATATTAAAAAAAAATAGCGCCAATAACCAGACTCATAAAAAGCAACTTATTTTTCAAAGATATTAGAGTGTTTTGGACAGTGAGAGAGAATATTTTTTTGGTAATATGCAATATATAGGTGACTCAGAAGTAAAATTTTCCTTATCATTCCATCTCAGAACTCTCTGCAAAAGCCCATTAGCCAAAGTAATAACAAGTTTATATATAGATAACACTTTAAGGTAGTATTTTCTATCAATATCAGCTGTTTTGTTGGGGGTATTTTTGAGAGAGATGGTATGGTTGAGTGACTGCAGAGCTTCCTGAGATCAGATTTCTGCTATTTATGAGACATGTAATTGAACAGATTATTTAACTTC
Source organism: Nesogale talazaci (assembly GCA_004026705.1). NCBI lineage: Eukaryota > Metazoa > Chordata > Mammalia > Afrosoricida > Tenrecidae > Nesogale > Nesogale talazaci. The sequence goes on from PVJH01005564.1 coordinate 33,076, forward strand.
TCCATGCTTATATACTTTACTGGTAAAATAAGAGTCATGTCATTTTAATTGGTCAACAAAAAAGTGGAAGACCCTTCACACGATGGCTTGGCACAGCAAGGCAACAGCGGGCTCAAACATAGCAGTCGTGAGGATGGCATAGGACCCATCAGTGTTTCTTTCTGTCCTAGACATTGTTGCTGTGAGTTCAAACTGTCCTGCTGGCCCCTAACAACCACACCGAAATTACAGGGTTATCATCTCCGTGTGCCAGCACAACAATGTGCTCATTGTTAATGTGACAGAACATGCCTCCAACTCTGGAAGGTGAACATATCAGCTTCTTGCATTTCCAAGTCTCCTTTGAATCTACCATGAAGCACGTGACAAGGAAGGGACTGAAGAATAGGGTCCCTGTTCAGAACGCAATCTGGTGAGGTTGTTTGCAAGCATATTCATTTCCAGGAACTCTGTCTCAGTAATTGTATTAGTTTTCTATTTTGTGTAACATAAAACTTCAATGACAAAAAATGTAATGATTTTGTTTTAGTTAGCTTTTTAGGTCAATTTGATCATTTGATTGGTCAGCATTCTATGTTTGGCAGTGAGGGATACATAATCATCTTTATGGTGACATAATCATCTCCATAATAGGATCTGCTCTGACACTAACACAATATCCTTACCCAGATCACAGTCCTGATACAATTGGGAGGAGATTTCCTTGAGGGATGGTGGGGTCTGGTTAATAGCAGGCGCTCATCTCCTCTCCAGTGGGCTCTGTATATGCCCTTCTCCCTGGTTGCTTATTGTCACTTCCAGCAAACTCTGCCTGTCCCACAAAGCAAGCTGGATTCAATGTGGAAGGACAAAAGACAAGAGCATGAGTACCAAGATGTGAGGGTCAACGAGGTCACCTTGGAGACCAGCCATCCAGGCCAGGCAGTGGGATTTAGGCCCTGTGGCATTTACGCTGCAGAGAAGCAATTCTGAAATATGTTTTAAGACACTTTGCATGACTGACTTGTCACCAAGCCTGTTCTTTAACCCAGTTCCTTTCCATCAAATTTCTTTATAATGCAAGGACACATTTCATGACCTCACGTACGTACAATGACAAAAAGGCAAAGACACAGAGATCAAAGTTTAAGAGTGGTTACCAGGGGTGGAAGAGAGGGAGGAAAAGGGGCATAAAACGATGGGAAAATCACTTGAGTAAAAGAGGGAGTCAGGCAGTTGATTATTTTAACTGTCATCCTTGAGTTGCACTCCTACAGCAAAAGAATTGAATTGGTGAAAGTTACGTGGAAGATATAATTACAACAATAGCCACAATAATCTTTGGGGGGAGGGGGGGCATCCCTGCCCTCTGGTGGTCCTGGGAGCTACCCAGCGCTGCTCCTGAGAGCCACCGCCGGATTTGAACCGCCAAGTCCGCAGGCCGCAGTCCCGCACTCCACCACTTAGACGCCACCAGAACTCAGCCACAAGATTCTTATTAAACAAGAGTTGCTGAAAATGTTCATGACATACAAACAAAAGGCTCATGGAATTTGTTCCCTCAGCTTGGAGGGCTAGCGTCATGGTTTCTTGAGCCACCCCATTTAATTGGCCTAGTTACATATTTAGGGATTCTGTTCTACCTCAAGCTTATTCTGTAGTGTATAGGTGCTTACAAGTTGGCAAAGGGCCATTCAATTACACCGATTGGTCTCCATTCATCTGAAGGAGGAACAAAGGAGGCAGAGTCACGCATGGTGTGGTTAATGACATCTGTTAACAACTGCTTTCTTGGACAAATACCAGAATAACTGGATTGTTTCCAGTTGCCATTACTGAACTTTGTGGATTTTATTCTCCCCATCATTGATCATTTTGAGAGAATGTTCTACAGAAGAGTCTTGAGCAAAATGGGAAAAATATAAAATTTCACATTTTTGTGGACTCTAGAACTGCTGAAGCCTCAGAGTTAATCTTTAAAACTCCAGAACTGAACACTAGCTTAACCAAGCATAATGTCTTTTTTTCAGGGACCAGTCTTTGCTGACAACATACCCAAAATATGTGAGACAAAAATCTCATCATCCCAGCTTAGAATGAATATTCTGATTGTACATTTTCCCAAGAAAAACTTTGTTTTTGTTCCCATAATTTGTGGCACCTTCAATATTCTTCCTCAACAATGCTAACTTCTTTAATTCTCCATATGCATTGTCCAGCTTTCACACGCATATGAAACAATTCCATCAGGGGTACTTTAGTCATCAAAGTGGCATCTTTGCTGTTTAACCCTCTAAAGAGATATTTTGCAGCATATTTGCCCAATGCAATAGGTTGTTTAATTTTTTGACTACTGTTTCCATGGGGATTGCTTTTGGATACAAGTAATTTGACCATTTCCATCTTTGCTTCCTTTATTATGGTGTTGCTTATTGGACAAGTTTTGAGGATTTTTGTTTGCTTCACATTAAATTGTAAACCTTACAGAAGGTTGCAATTTTTTTATTTCATCAGAAAAAGTTCCTCCAGTCCTCGCTTCCAGTTGGGAAAGATGTGTGCTCTGCATGATTCATATCATTAGTGAGCATCCCTCCAACACAGACACTGCATGCTTCTTCATATGGTCTTCAGATTCTTTGTTCATACACTTGAATGTCAAAAGCATAATGCTGACTCAAAGAGTAGATGCTATATATTTCAAGTATTCAAAGTACCAAGATAGACAAAAGAAGTGTATGGTGTTAGAAGTCCAGGGAATGGCTACTTTCAGAGGTAAGAAAAGATATTTACTACTGGGTAGTAAAAGAGGGATTCTGGATAGCACTCTTGTAATTATCTAGTTTTTGGTAAATTATCAAGCTGTATATGTGTGAATTGGGTATTTTTTAAACTGCATACTGTGTCTCATAAAATGTTACTTAGAAATCAGGATATCTATATTGATTTGTGACATCCTCTCATTGTCATGTTTTTGTAAGACTATAAAAAAACAGATTATTTCCTTATGATATTTTCCTTTAAAAATTCACCTAGAAAGAGAAAAACTGTATTGCTTTTATCATTGAGCTAATCATATACATGTATTTGCAAATTTATTTTCAAATTTGGAGCTTCATTTTAAGGAGAGGGACCAAGGGAGGCTGTTGGAGTGGGGGAGTTCTTTCCCTTCTTTCCCTTCTTTCCCTTCTTTCCCTTCTTCTCAACTCTAGAAGCTTTTGGTATTGTAGTTTAGAATCCATTACTTTTAAACTTGGCAAAGAAAGAGTCCAAGAGGAATTTGCGGGGACAACCTGAGTAAGTGATGATGGAGTCGAAGTGAATGTTTGGACTTTAAGTGCTATATATAACCATAACCAATGTGTTTAAACCAACCCCAGCAGCACAGAGCGACACCTGTGATGTGTGTCCCTTCGGATGAGAGTTGTGGCGAACGTGTTTACTTGATTGAATTTCCTGACCTTTATTTTAACACGAACCTCGAGAAAGAAAAAAAGTGCTCTTTGGTAAAAACATTTTGTCTAAAATCTGAGGCTGGGAAAACTCTAAAGACAACCTCAACTAGTTCTTGACACCATTGCTTGGTTTTAAATGGTAGCACAGCATGAAATATGGATTTCACAAAATTGAGTAAATCCTGATATATTAACCTACCACAGTAGTTTTGATTGCAACAACAGTGATCTGTGATATAGGGAAGCTTTCATATTGTGAGAATGCTTATGATTCTGTATTTTTATTTTGAGACCATGTGGAAGAGCCTGCGTGGATCTTTAGGAAACAGCCACCGCTTACTGTTAGCCATTAAGATTGGATAATTACAGGGGCACTCTGTGAATTACACCAGCTAGAAAATGTGACTTTCAAAACTCTCATAATTAACTGAAGTCTTTTAAGATTATGCTGGATTGATATATCAGGGTGTGAATGTTCCAGGATCTTTCTCACTGGCCATTAAGGAAGAGTCGGCCTTTTCCTTAGTGTCAGGCTAGCCCAAATGAAATATATCCCAGCTGTAAGTGATTCTTTGCACCTGATTTTACGCCTCAATCGCTTTATATTAAACACACCAAAACAAATAAACAAACAAAAACTCACTACTGTAAAGTTGATTCTTACATAAAGAACTCTAGAGACCATAGGAGAACTGTCCTGCTGGGTCTCCAAAGGGAACCTTTAAGAATCAGACAGCCACAACTTTCGCCTGGAGGAGGAGCTGGACTGTTTTGCGCTGCCTGCATTTTGTTGGCAGTCAAGCACTTAACCAGTGCACCACCCAAACTACTTTAGAATGAAAAGCTTAGCATCCAATGTCTGAAGGATGTGTTCTCATGTATTCAACATCTGTGATTTAGATCAGTTCCCTAATCCACTAAAATGTTCTTTAGAGAAGCATTTTTCTTTGAAGTCCTGGGAAGAATTCAAAAAGTCCCTTCAGTTATTGTCTAAGTTCCTTGTGCATACTTCTAACATCATATTGCTCTTACTCGACTCTTATTTCTTTTTTGCATTCCTAGCATCCAGCCAATTTCCCAGCACATGTTATTGTTGTTAAGAGCTATTGAGTCGTTTCCAATTCTAGCAACCCAGTATACAATGGAAGAAAATGCTGTCCAGCTCACACGATCCTCACAAGGGTGGCTGTCTTTGAACTCACTCTTGCCGCTGCTGTGTCTGTTCATACTATGGAGGATGTGCCTTGACTTGGCTTTTATTGCTGACCCTAAAGTTTTATGGTAGTCAAAAAATGAATATGAAATAATTTTTTAATTCTCTATAGTTTAAAGTTTTTTCATCCTATATGAAAGTATAATTTTTTTAAATCAGTGTGTGATTAATGTAAAACTCTGTCTAAGAAGGTAAGATCTTTGAATTTGACCCACTACCATAAAAATGCTACTGCCATTGTAGTTTCCAACTTATGACACTCTATTACTGAGGAGTGGATTTTGATATGGAGTGGATTTTCCAGGACAGAGTAGAACTGTCCCATAGGTTTCCCTTGGCTATCATTTTTAAGTAGCCAATTGTGTCACAGAGCATTCTCTAGAGAAATAAAACCAGGACACTAGTAATTCTCTTTACATATTTATATAGAGAGAAGGTTATATAAGATAAAGAAACTGCTGAGCCCTGGTGGCATAAGTGGTTGAGTGCGGGACTGCAGCCTGCAGCCCAGGTGGTTCAAATCCAGTGGCGGCTCTCAGGGGTAGTGCTGGGTAGCTTCCATGACCACCAGAAGGCAGTGATGCCCCCCACCCCCCAAAAACTAAAAAGACCAAAAAAATAAGATAAGAAAGAAACAGTTAACTAATCTACAGAGCACTATAAATTGCTCGGTGCAGTTCACTTGCATGAGATAACAAGAAGACTGGCAGTTCTTCAAGTCTTGATTGCTGCTGAATAATCCTCTGTAGAGCAATTCAGGCTATCTGGTCACAGGCGACAAACAGCAAAGCAGGTCGCCAACAGTCAGTCATATGACAGAGTCCAACAGTCCCCAGCTCAAGAGATGTATATCCCAGGAGCATGGAGAAGTAGGGCTTGAAGGAACCTCAACTCACAGCTCCACAGTTGACGACTAGGTGTCCCACGGGTAGTGTTGCTTGGAGGTCCAGGCACAGGACGAACAAGGCAGCTAGCTGGTCTGAATATCGGAAAGCAAGAAAAAGGGCAGGACTTGCTGAGCCCTTCCTATCTCTGACCTTCAATTCATCCCGTGTGTTTATTGGCTGTGCTGTTACAACAGATCTACCAATCTTCTGTGGTCATGTTGGCATAACAAACCTACCCATCACAATCCACCCCTTGCCAACATGGCACCTGTACATAATTCTTTAGCCATATAAAATTTCCAGACATCAATGAAATCAAACTTATACTTAACATCAAACATCTATCATACATATAAATGAGAACACACTGAGTCCAATTGTAGCTGGTATATCATATGTGAACAAAGGAAAGATTCAATAAGCTCATAAACAGAAAATACTTGAACAATCACAAACCTCGCTTCTGCAATTGATCACGTGGCCATAACTGGTAGGTAGAACTACCTTCTTCTACTATCTATTCTGTATTACCTTTGCCCTCAACAATCACTTTAGCAGGTTGTGGTTTTTTGTCTGGTGGGGTGACCCAGACCTTCATTTCTGAGGGGTCTAGGTCATTAAATGTCCTGTCATGATGAGGTTGCTATAATTTACCATTTACTTTTATCACAGAGCATGGTAGCACTAAGAGTCGACCTATGGGATCTCCTGCATTCCATACATATTCCTCCTTACCTCCATTATGTAACACCAGTCCAGTTTCTTCTTGATAATCTGGGTCAATCACACCACTCAGTACAGTGACACTCTTCCTGATCTGTTGATCCAAAGGCATGAGAAGTCCAAAGTGGCCCGGGGGCATTCTCAGCTGCCAGTTCAGTGGAATCCATGCTGCGTTTCCAGGTGGGAGAGTTCCCTCCTTCGGGACCGGGACCTCCAGTCCCGAAGAACATAGGGTTGATGGCACAGGAAGTAAAAATGCTGCAAGTGAGTCACTAGGAGTAATAGTGAGTGGTGCCACTACAGTTTCCACCCCTTGGTTCCTGGACCCATGAATCCTGGCTATTGGAGACACAGCAACATATATTGGCTGCTGGTTTAAAGCATATACAGCTTCCTGGAGAACACTGCCCCAGCCCCGCAAGTTGTTGCCACATAGTTTGCATCGCAGTTGTGTCTTCAGGAGCCCATTCCATCGTTCTATCAAGCCAGCTGCTTCAGGATGATGAGGAACATGATATGACCAGTGGAGTCCATGGGAATGGTTCCATTGTCGCACTGAATTGCTATAAAGTGACTTCCTTGATCTGAAGCAATGCTATGTGCGATGCCTTACCAGTGGATGAGGCATTCTGTAAGTCCACAAGTGGTGGTTTGTGAAGAAGCATTGCATGCAGGGAAGGCAAATCCATATCCAGAATGGGTGTCTATTCCAGTCAGAACAAAACACTACTCCCTCCATGATGGGAGTGGTCCTATATAATCAACTTGCCACCAAGTTTCTGGTTGATCTCCCTGAGGAATGGTTCCGTACCTTGGACTTAACATTGGTTTCTGCTGCTGGCAAATAGGGCACTCAGCAGTGGCTGTGGCCAAGTCAGCCTTGGTGAGTGGAAGTCCATGTTGCTGTGCCCATGCATAACCTCCATCCCTGCCACCATGTCCACTTTGTTCATGTGCCATTGGGTGATGACAGGAGTGACAGAAGAAAAAGAAGGGCCAGTCTCCACAGTGGGTGTCACCTTATCCACTTCATTTTTAAAGTCCTCCTCTTTAGTGGTAACTCTTTGGTGAGCATTCACATGACACATGATTATCTTTACTTTTTTGGCCCATTCAGAGAGATCCATCCACATACCTCTTTCCCACACCTCCTTGTTACCAATATTCCAATTATGCTCCTTCCAAGTCCCTGACCATCCAGCCAAGCCATTAGCTACAACCCATGAATCAGTATACATTCTCACATCTGGCCACTTTTCCTTGTAGGCAAACTGAATGGCCAGGTGCACAGCTCGAAGTTCTGCCCACTGGGAGGGTTTCCTTTCACCACTATCTTTCAGGGAGATCCCAGAAAGGGGCTGTAGTGCTGCTGTTGTCCAGTTACAAGTGGCACCTGCTTATCGTGCAGAGCCATCTGTGAACCAAGCATGACTTTTCTGTTCTTCAGTTAAATTATCATAAGGAACTCCCCAGGAGGCCATAGGTGCAGATCCAGAAAGAGAAGGTAATGTGACTGGAGTGGAGACTGTGTGCATTTGGGCCACTTCTTCATGCAGCTTACTTGTACCTTCAGGTCCTGCTCTCGCCCGAACTTGTATGTACCACTTCTACTTAACAATAGAAAGTTGCTGCACACATCCAACTTTATGACTCTGTGGGTCAGACAATACCCAATTTGTGATGGGTAGTTCAGGCCTCATGGTGACTTGGTGGTCCATGGTGAAACGTTCAGTCTCCACCAAGGCCCAATAACAGGCCAACAGCTGTTTTTCAAAGGGGGAGTAGTCTGCAGAAGATGGCAGGACTTTACTCCAAAATTCCAATAGTCTATGCTGTGATTCACTAATAGCAGTCTGTCAAAAACTCCACACTGCATCTTTATCAACAACTGACACCTCTAGCAGCTGGATCATATAGTCCCAGTGGCAAAGCAGCTTGCATGTCAGCCTGAACCTGCTGCAGAACCTTTTCTTGATCCAAGCCCCATTCAAAATTGGAGGCCTTTCATGTCACTTGATAAATAGGTCAAAGTATAATACCCAAGTGAGGGATATGTTGCCTCCAAAATCCAAAAAGGCCCACTAGGCATTGTGCCTCCTGTTTCGTTGTTGGGGGAACAAGGTGCATAGCTTATTCATCAAGGTGCATAGCTTAGTGGGAATATATCAACATGCTCCATACCACTGGACCCCTAGAAATGTTATCGAGGTGGAGGGTCCTTGAATCTTTTGGGGTTAATTCTCCAACCTCTTGTACACAGATGCTATACTAATGAATCTAAAATCTTTGATACATCCTCCTTAGTGGGTCTAATCAGCATAATGTCATCAATATAATGGACTAGTGTGACATTTTGTGGAATAGACAGGCGATCGAGGTCTCTTTGGACTAAATTATGGCGCAGGGTGGAAGGGTTGATATACCTCTGGGGGAGAGTTGTGAAAGTGTACTGTTGCCCCTGCCAGCTGAAGGCAAATGGCTTTTGGTGATTCTTTGAGATTGATATCAAGAAGAAGCACTTGTCAGATAAATAGCTGCATACCAAGTACCAGGAGAAGTATTAATTTGCTCAAGCAATGATACCACATCTAGAACTGCACTTGCTATTGAAGTCACCACCTGATTAAGCTTACAATAATTCACTGTCATTCTCCAGGATCCATCTGTCTTCTTTACAGGTCAAATGGGTGAGTTAAATGGAGATGTGGTAGGAATCACCAACCCTGCATCTTTCAAGTCTTTGATTGTGGCACTGATCTCTGCAATCCCTCCAGGAATGCGGTGTTGCTTTTGGTTTACTATTTTCCTAGGCAATGGCAATTCTGATGGTTTCCATTTGGCTTTTCCCACTGTGATAGCCTTTATTCCACATTTCAGGAATCCAATATGGGGTTCTGCAAGTTACTAAGTATGTCTATTCCAATGATGCACTTTGGAGCTGGAGAAATAACCATAGGATGGCTTTGGGGACCCACTGGACCCACAGTGAGGCATACTTGAGCTAAAATCCCATTAATAACTCAACCTCCATAAGCCCCCACTCTGACTGGCAGGTCTTTGAAACACTTTGGGTCCCCTGTAATTATTGTCAGTTTAGAACTAGAGTCCAGGAATCCCCAAAAAGTTTGATTATTTCCTTTCCCCCATTGAGCACTCACTCTTGTAAAAGGCCACAGGTCCCTTTGGGGAAGGCTAGAAGAAAGACTAACAGCATAAATCTTCGGTGATATAGCAGGGTCCTCCTTCCAAGGGATCCGGCCTTTCCCTCATTCAAGGGGTTGTGGGTCTGTAAACTGGCTCAGGTCTGGGAATTAGCTGAGTGATTGTGACTGCCTATCCTGCTGATCATCTGATCCAGCATTATATTGCCTGTATAGGTCACATAAATATTTAATAGGTTTTCCATATATTTCACTCCTAGGGACACTGTGACTAAGTAACCAATGCCATAATTCCACAAGAAACAGGATCCTTTGTTACTACAAAAGACTCGTTGTCTATTATAACCATGTGCACCCTGTCTCTGTTGATTCAGTGCCGAAACTTGCCCTCTGTCACCATGGAGTCCAATCAGCCCCATCATGGGCAAATGTCGGAGTTCACTTAAGGCAGTTCCCCCAGTTAATCCTGGTGCACACAGAATAGCAACTATAGCAGTCTTCAGAGATGCTGGGGCCCACCTCACAAACTT